>JANHFX010008318.1:15347-25499 GCA_027560015.1 Chloroceryle amazona
TATGCGGACTCTGTTTCGGGGTGTTTCTTTGTACCATTGCATTTCTCTTGTTTTGTATTTCTGACTTGAGTCCCTCGTTGTTTTGTTTTTTCCAAGCCATTACACTCCACTAGTAAAGAAATTCTGGTAAGATGTGAAAATTGTATAGATCCTGTAGTATTATTTTTTAGTATAAAGATTTTACTCTTATTTTGAATGAAACAGACCGCCAAGTAGGTAGGAAAGGGTTCATATGCTCTGATGCTGGCTCCTTAACACAGGCTGCTTTTGAAGTAGACCTTATTTTGAAATTCTGATTTCTTAGTTTTCACTTAAAAGTCAAGAAAGCTGTTGAAAAGGACAGTTATGCTCAGTGGGACAAATTACTCTTGTAAGAGAGTTATAAATAACTCTGGTAAGAGTTCTTTATTATGGTCTTACTTGAATGCAGAAATTAAGCTGCCTCTCCAAAGGTACTCCATTTAATTGAAATTCTACTAAAATTAAATATTTGCACAGTGTAAATAACAGGACAACCAGGGGATTTTGTTATTTTACCAAGGTCCAAGCTCTGATGCAGTGACTTACCCAATGTATGGTTACTAGAACATCCTTCAATCTGTGCTCCAGCTGTGTGCTGAGGAGTGTCTGCTCAGCATCCTGGTCCCTGCATTTCAGCTAAACAGCAAAGATGAGCTCGAGAATAAGGCACACAGCTTTCTTGATGACCAGAAGTTGCAAAACCTGCTCTATGACTCTGATTCATCTTCTGAAATATCTTTGCCTGTCTAATGAAACCATCATAGAGTAATCAAAGCTGAAAGAGTAAAGGAACTTAGCCCTCTGCTTCCACCATGCCTTTGCTTCCTTTCCTGAAGAGGAGAGCAGTGCTGGGCAGCTGCACTGTTTCTCTCTGTGGTTTCACTTTCTGATTTTGCATAACACTTCTGTTACACTGTGAAATGAGAACATAAGAAAAGTTTTATAAATTCGTATTTTGTACATAAATTATGTCTTGAATATTTTTAACAATGTTGAATATTTAAATTGATAACATGTCTTTAGTACATGCAAATAATTATTATATATGCTTTTTGCAGTATTACTTACACTTACTGGAATCTGATTAGTACAATGCATAATTTGATACGTTTTTACTTTTAAAGGCACTAATGTGAGCTGTAAAAATCTGTTTTTTGCCAAAATAGAAACATGTAATTCATTCAAAAATACTGTGGTTAACATTTAAATGATACTGTTTTAGAGCTGACTGTGTTAGTCCAATATAGCATACCAGCATAAATACTGCAGCTATTATTGTGTAGATGAATGAGAAGTTTTGGTAGGTCCAGATCTGGAAGAGCTGTCTACCAACTTCATCAAGGGCTTCACCAGCATTGAGCCTAAGAAAATCTGCTTGTGTTGGTATGTGAGTCATATACTAGAAGTGGTGATTGAAAGACTTCGTGTGATATCAAAAGTTTCTTTATGGTCTATACTGATTTTCTTTCAGTGGGGACAAGTCTTCTCAAGAAGTAATTTATTTTTAGAGTTAACATTGGATAGGGTGTTTTGCACAGATTTCAATATCCTGAATTACATTTATTGATAGTCTTATATTGGAATATATAGCAGCTTCTCAGTTCATTAGTTGTTCCTTTCTCAGCAACAAAATTAACACTTTAAGTACCCTGTTGTTTAATAAGCAGCTCAGTTAAATATGCTAATGACACAGTAGTAATTTGTAAATATTTATGGTAAGTTCTTAAAGATCTCTGTTTTAACAGATGTAGAACAAATGTCTTTCAGTATTTCTGAAGAGTGGAAATAGTCTTTAAATTTTCCAGTTGTCAGTGACACTGGCAGTGTGTTTCCAGAAAAACATACGGGAATTGTGGAATTGCTCAACTGCTTCTAAAACCCATAAAAGTTGATGAGATTTATTTTTTTTTCCATTGCTCTCAGCTACTCTTTGATTCATTCATAAACAGATTGTTATAGTCTATGGAAAGGTTAAGGATGCACTTAGACTGTTCTTTGCATTCAGGTTCTTCCACTGTATATACCTGATATTCCATTACCAGTCTGAGCTTCTCCTCAGTTGCAAGAACAGTGAGTAGGGAATAAATCTTTATGCAAGCAATTAATTTCTATAAACAACAAAACCTCTAAAAACCCCCAACAGTCTGGTATTAATTCTTGTATTAGGTAAGTACATTCCAAGGAGTGTACAAAGACTAGCTGTATTGATGGAGTTGCTAAGACTACTTGAAATTAATTGGGAGATAAGTTTCTTAAACATCGACTGGATTATTTTATTGCTGCTGTGAATGACAAATACAGAGAAACAAGCTTTGAGAAATTCTTTGATTTGGGTCTGCACTGTTATGTAGGACCATGTGGGGACACTTTTCTTGGGTGGAGAGAGATATGAAAGGACTTGCTATGTTATGATATATATGCTACAAACTCTCTTGGGAATCAATTATGTTGCTGTCTACACCACTCAGAATTTACCTGTTTCACGTGGCTCATCCAATGATACTTCTACGACAGATCTCAGATAACATTGTCAAACATAACTGTGCAACTATGACAGAATTCCAGAGATACACAGTATAATTGTGGATATTTAGAGAAAACAATAAGCACAAATGTACACAGACAGGTTTATCTCCTTTTAATAAACTTTTTGGATGTTTGTCATCATTTGCCTGAGCATCTATTTTCTATACAACCTTGCATCCTCAATTTGCATTCACTGAACAGGACCTGTATTTCAGTTGTATGTCTCCCTATTTTAATAGGCCAAACCCATCAAACTCATTCAAATCAGTCCATTTCCTCTCTTATAAAGATTTTCTTAATCTTGAACTCAGTGAAGAAATAATATCAATTTCCATCCCTTTTTCCTGCATAAGAAAGCATGGAATACCTTAGGCATGACCAGGCTCACAAACTCATTTAGTTTATAAAAAGTCAGCTAGTAATTGCTGATTATTTCTAAATTATTTAAGTAGGGATGTAGTATGCTTAAGGGTAGGAAGAATTTTACTCATCGGTGTTTTGAAATGTGTTTCTGGTTGGAAGAGGGAATTAAGTCAGTTTCACTGGACTTGGAATGTGTCTATGTATAATGATTCAGCTACAAGCCAGTGAGCTCAGCTAAAACCAGGATTTACTCAGATTCATTACACTTTCAAAATATTGTGGGTAGGCCAGGATGGGCCTTTCTGCTGCCTGGATTTTTAATATTTGGTCAGTCTGCTGATGACAGTTATTTAGGGTTTTGACAGTAAGTTCTTTTAATTCTTCTAATCTGTTTCAGGTTGGTTTTGAAGCTTGTTTGTGTTGGTTTGGGTTTGTGTGTGGGTTGTTTTTATTTCTTTCGTTGTTGTTTATTTTGTTTTACTAGAGCTATTTAACTAAAGTCACTGTAGTGACATGGATATTCTTTAATTTATGTGATAATAATAATTCTAGTGAAAATCCACCAACTGAACCACTTTAAGACACTTCTGTCTGGACATTTCTAATATATATATGCATGAGAATCTTGATGTTTTTTCTACTTTGTAAGATTTTTTTTTTCCTAGTTGTTTGATTAGTTTTAAGAATGTTTTCTACTGAAGTGGTAGCACTATCTTTGGAAAAGAAATCAAACAAGCAATGAGATTACTTAACTGTGAAACTTCAGTGCCACCCTGCTAATGAAGTTTGCAAAAGAAAATTTATCTGAGAGATGTATCTGGAAGCGACAGGAAAGTAATAGAATCTTGTAGTGTGTCGTCTCTAAAAGGGTGTTCATAAATAATCCTCAACATCACCTTAGGTGCTTGTGGTAAAAGCCATGTTCTGTCACAACTTCCTTCAAAATGCATTAATGGCTTTTATTTTACTGTCAGGATTGTCTCTTCTGTGAAGGTTTTTCCTACCAAAATTTTGATAAGTAAAAGCTTAGTATGCTTATATTTTCAAATGACAAGTTTGTTTTTATGCATTTTCCTGAATGCATGACCATCTAAAGACTCTTAAGGTGATGCTAAAAGTTGAGAATGAGGGATTTAAATGGAGTTTTCAGTGATGCGTATCTCCTCCATGAAGCATTGCACTGTTTGTCTGGTCACTGAAAGGTACCCTGATGCAACTGAGTTAGTGTCTCTAAAGTGAACATCTGCTTAAAAAAAGAAATTTTTGTAAGAAACTGAGTATTATAATACTTAGTGACCTTGTTAGAATAATGCCACTGTGTTCACTGGTAATCTGAATGTTTTTCAGGATGGAACTAGCAGGGTGTGCCAATTATCTCTCTTGGCAAAAAAAGCCACCAAAACTGCATTGAAATAGTTGTGAATGTAATTTGACTCAAAAGAGATTGTGTACAGTTACTGTTGAAGTAATGTAATAGTATGCACGGTTGGACTGATACTGATGATGGCTTGCAGTTTAGAATAAATTATACTGCAGTAGTCCATAAAGGATTAAAAGAGGGTAAAGAGTTTGTATTAAGTATCATAGTGCTCCCAACAAGAACCAATCCCCACGCGGAGTAGTCCACTTTACTCTGCTGAAAGGAATTCAGTTAATCAACATGCTTATAAAGAAGATAAATGACTGTGGCAATGAGGTAGAATCCAGCAAAGGTGAGAGTAGCAGCAAGCATTCTGCTCAAATCTGGTGTAGGAACTGCTACTAGCTTCCAGATTCATGTTTCAGTCACAGATCTGAATGAAAACATAGTAGTTTTCTCATCAGCTCAGGTATTTCAAGCATAGGGGCTTGATAAGAAAGAACTGCATCTTTGCAAGAAGCAGAAAAATAAGACTGTTACGCTGGTGTCATGTTGGAGCAAATAAAATGAGTAACTCACTCAAAAAGAGGTAAATAAATGGAAACAAATAATACAGATTCTTGAAAGGTGGAAATCAAGTTCTGTGTAGTAGAAAGTGGGAGCAGTGTCTAATTTGTTATTAAGACTTTGGTCCATTACGGTGTTATAAGTAGCTGTCAAGGTAACCAACAGTAAAGAGAACATAATCAAGACAATGAAAATAGTTTTGCAAATAGAAAAACAATCTTGTTCTTACACAAGGCATAAATTTAGACTAATTTTATGTGAAGGAAGAGAAAATTATCATGGTATACAAATTAAAGAATGTAAGATGATTAGGGAAGGAGGCAAGGACTTCAGTTCTAGGTATGTTTAAACTAACAACGAGTAATGTACGAAGTTCTGAAATGCAATGAAAGTAGTGTTTCAGAGTAGCTGCATCCTGGAAAATAAGCCTCACATCTTGTATTGCCATGAAGAACTCAAGATACATTATTGTATTATGTATTCTATATTATATTCTATTATTCAAGTATGTAACGCATGAAATACTGTCTCTGGAATTTAAAGTATGACTGTGGATTTTTATTAGACTGGTATGTTAAGCTAGTGCAGGATGAGAAATCTGTGTTTTGATGAAGGCTGGCGGTGTAATTCCCATGATCTACTACCTGGCTTCCCCCTTTTCAGATGCACCCTGACAAAGGGGCATGTGTATAAAGGGTGATGTCAATCCTTTAGGTTCTCACTATACTGGTGAAATGGAGACCATGCTGGACTGTGTGTTGCCAGGAGATGATGTATATGCTTGTAGATATGGTGCTTCACGCTGCATTTTGAGAATGTGACAAGCATGTTGGAGGACAAAGGGGGCTACTGCTCATCTGGTTTCTGTCTGACTTTTGTCTTAGTCATGTGGCCTGCCTCAGTGGAAGGATTGAGCACCTCCTGTGAAATCTGTGCAGAAGAAAACTTTATGCTAGTGGTGGTTTTTATTCCTTTTTCAGCATGACTTTCCAGCCATAGAATAGCTGAGTGTTTGCTAGTTCAGTTTTCAAGTAGTAGTGGTATCTATGATGCAGAAGTATTTTACTGAAGTAGAGTAACCCAAGAAAGGCTGCAAACATTTAGGTTTGCCATTGTATGTTCATTTTGATGATCTCTTCACCTGAAAACAAAAGTGTAGGAAAATAGTGTGCATTTAGAAGTTTATTCTTTTATAATGACTAGAAGTAGAGCTGAGTCAGTTGTTAACTGAAGAGCTGAAAAACACCTATGCCGGACAAAATGCATATACATTTAAATCCATATTTGTTTGAATGTACATTGAGAGACTAATGCCATAGTTACTAGAAGCACAGTACTTACCACTGTGATCTGGAAGAGCATTTTTAAAACAGCTGTCTAATTTAGTACACACAACAGTCATAAATAGATTAAAGTGGAATAATTGTCTTTTGTTAGTGAGGACATAATTCAGTAAACAAAGCAGTAAAATTAATTAAAGATATTGCCTGCTAAATATTTACATAGATGTTTTGGAATTGTGTTTCAGTAGAAAGTACTGGTAGGAAATACTGAATACTCAGAATGCATAAAAATGTTCAGGTGAGTGTATACTCTAATTTGTTCTCCCTTATGAGTATGAACAGATTAAGAGATTCATGTAGAAGTTAGCTGATAGATACAGAGCCACTTAATCTTGTAAGATGGATAGCTTCCCACAAGTATCAGTTTGATTCAATTCACAGATCTGCAGATAAGAGAAACTGCACAAAAAAATGCAATTGAACTGAAAGTTTTGAAAAATGCATAGAATTCATTACAAACTTTGCTAACAAAGCACAGTCAATGAGAACTGTTATGGGAAAAAAAAAAAAAAGGAAAATGACATGGCATACAGCTGTTTTTAAAAGACTTTTAGGTACTTCTGAGTTCAAGCGTAAAGCCTGGTAAATGGAATTAGAGAAGCCATAGGATTAATCTTTAGAAAAATTTAGTTTTAGTAAACAGAAAGCATATCGATCCAAAGGGTTTATTGGAAGATATGTTTCTTGTGATTCTTGGATACAGGACTACTTTCTGTAGTAAAGCTATTTTTTTTAACTGTACTCACCCCACTGCTGTGCAAATAGTCTGTTAATTAAAGTAAAATACTCAGGATTACTGTTTGAATCCTCCTCTACTCCACACTCATATTTAGCTATTTAATACATCATAGAACAGTAAGGTTAAATACATGCTTTCTGAACTTAAGCAAGAGTCCTAATATGTTCTAATATTATTCATCATGCTTGCGGGTGAGTCGGGATGAAAGTGGTTGCCCACACATGAGTCTTACTCTTGTGGTTGACATTCCCATCATACTGTAGGAATGTAGTTGTCATTTTTTTCTTGTACTGGTATCTACCGCCATAGCATGTGGGTGTCTGAAATCATGATCTCAGAGTGATGCAGGTCTTCAGGTAAAGTGCCAATCTCATGGTGGTCTTGGAAGAACAAGCTTTGAGCCATAATATGTATCATTAACTATGATTTATAGTCTTAGTTATGGAGATCCAATGCAAAGAGTAGAATGCTATGGTATCGTGCTGACTCTTAACCTGTACTGCTGAGTAAAAGAGATTTCCACATTTAGAAACCACTTTTATATATTTTTTTTTTTTAATTTAGATGACTTCATATCTAAGTTAGACTTTGTTGCAGAAAGCTTGCTCTCCAAATGCGACAGTCATTGTTAAGGGCTGTTTCCACGATGAATTATAGGAATCGTTTCTATAATTATATCATATGCACTGCAACTATATTTAGTAGATTCTAGTCTTCTGTTGATAAGAAAAAATACAGCCTAGGAGTTTTTCAACAATACTTGCTTGTTTATGGTGTTTAATTCTCAATGTGTTTGTCCTTCAGTGCATGCTGTTATGCTTTTGGGGGGGTCTGTAGGGAGGAAGTGTGAAGGAGGGATGCTATCCGAAGCAATTAATCTACTTCTAAGTGAATTGCTTAAATAGTTCAGATGAATCATCCTCTAGCTTGCCCATTTCTCTCCATGGGCTATGTACTGAGTCTGGGTAACTATCTGAGATCAGACAAATAATTTTTAAAATAGAGAAAGCTAGGTAAGATGAACATGTCCTTAGTTATTGAAACAATGGTGGTTACTTCCCAGAAAACTTACATCTGTTTTCAGTTTTGCTTATTCTTACTCCTTTTATTTGTATTTTTCTGTGACAGGTCCTGATGTCTTTACATGAGATGTTTCCTGCAGTGCATGCAGCAGAAATGGCTGTCCAGAGAAACCCACGTTCCTGGGATGCCTGGCAGACTCTGGGGCGTGCCCAGCTTGGATTAGGAGAGATAGCACTGGTAGGAAAATGATCAACATTAATATGCTAAAGCACATCCTCTGAATTGTGTGTGAGAGAATGAAAGTACAGAAGTATCAAGGTAGCTGAATATCATTATGTTAGACAACAGGAGGTGAGGAAAATGTTATCTCCAGTGTTCCCTGCACTTCATTATGTTTCACAAATGTGAAACCTGTCTGGATTTATTTCTGGGCTTCTGGAAGACCTGACTAGCCTCCAAGTTGCAAATATACTACATTTACAAGGTGGCTTTATGCAGTAGAATAATTATGCTTACACAGCCACACATACTACTTTCTGGGTACTGAATTGCTACAGCACAACTCACAGTAGTTTAAAGGTGAAGGTACGGTCAAGTCCCAGATGATATTCAGGCTCAGTTTTATGCATGCTTGTTAATAAAATTCTAGTACCTTGTTTTCCCTGCCTCCTGTGCCTCTGCTTTAGGTGCAGCAGATCACTGTAGTCATTAATACTTACCTCTGTCTCCTTGACCCCATGTAGTGGCTGAAGGAGCTTCTTAATAAGACAGCAAAAAGTCTGGGATGCTCTACAGTAGCTGAAGAACATCTTTTTTCTAGCTGCAGTGGTATGCCATGGTGCTGTCTTAGCTACATGACATGATGCAAAGGGAGACTTTCCCCTTGCTGGTCAACCTTTGCCTATGTAGTCTAATCACCTGTAAATAATGTAACATACATTGTGTAATAGCTTTACACTAGTTAATGTGGAAACATAGAGAGTGAACTTTTTAATTCAGATGCATTTGCAGAAGGCCATTAGAAAATTTATTCATCATGCGCTCTCAGATAAAACAAGATACTCGTATTTTCTTCTAATAGAAGTAGCTGTGTATTGGTTTTCTACAAATGATTTTGTCATTAGTCTATTTGCACAGTCACAATGTTTGGACCAAAAATTCAAGAATAAAAACCATAATTATGATCTTTTAGAGGGAGCCTAACAGACCATGCAAAATCAGTTTCTTCTTAATATGAAGTAAGGAACAGTATTTAAATAAATAAACCAAACCCAAAGAAGAGAGTAAGACAAAAGCTGTATGTTGCAGATGCTAATTCATGCTGTTGCAGTATCGTAATAGGACATGTTTAATACAAATCCATGCATATTTGCATCACATAACTGGTAACATTCCATAGCTTTTTGTAGGATCCATCTTCCTGACATTTAGACCTCATAATTAAATGCATTAGCTAAAACAGATGCAGAGTATAGGACAATCTGGGATTGGGGAAAAGGTTGTTTTATCATTATTTTAATGTTTTCCATCCTCCTGGATTTTATTGATAGGCAAGCTAAGAGCACTCACATCACTTCAGGCTTTATTTTCTTGGGCTAAATATGTCAATTTCTACAATGGGATAGATGTTTGTTTGTTTTGTTGTTCCCTTGATCATCCCGAATTAGGTCTATGCATCTAGAGGAGCACAGTGTAGAGATCTATATGGTAGAAGCAGCCTGAAGTAGCGACTTCTGCAAATTGTGTTGCAGTGTCCTGCAGGGAAGATCTCAGAGGTGTAAAGGAAGACAAGTAGTAAGTGTTGTGAGAAAAGAGGGCTGGGAAGAAGTGAGTTAGTACAAAAGAGTTCTGAGAAATGGGAATATATTACCAAATCAAAAGACAGACCATGAACAGTGAGACAGCAGTGTCAGCACCAGTAAACCCCATGACGAAGCACTACTTTTTTTTTAATTTCCTTTTTTTTGAGGTTTTTGAGGTGGACAGGGGCTTCCCTGACCTAGGGCAGCCTGAGGAAAGGAGAGACCCAGCAGGGTTCAGCAGCTCTTGTAGGAGAGGACAAGAGGGTGATGTGGCTGGGGTGTTCCTGGAGAACCCGCGGGAGATTTAAACACAGTGAAACCGGAAGCAGCTCTCAGAGCGCGAACAGCGAGACAGCTGCATTCGCGCTTGTTGGCACGAGGCTAGCAGGGCACGCGGGAGGACACGCA
>JANHFX010008320.1:0-13586 GCA_027560015.1 Chloroceryle amazona
GAAAAAATGAAAATAAAAACTAACCAAAAGATAAAATTTCTATTCAGATTAGCAATTATTTTACTGTGTTTCTTATGTTGACAAATTTAATAGCTTTCTGAAACTTTCAGTTTGAATTCCTGCAAATGGAACAATATCAATCAATAACATTTTGCTTCCTAATATGCATGTATGTTTACATGATCAAACAGCTCTAAAAATGCCTCTAGAATCTGTGATGCTAACTTGTTCAAAGAAAAATTTATTAATTGAAATGCATTTTTTTTTTCTCTGGGCTGAGCATTTAAGCTTCATTTCTATCACATGAAGTAGAGGATGGATTTAGGAGCTTGACAAATGATATTTTGGTTAGCCTGCTATAACAACTCATACTGAAAGGTTGAAATGCAGGCATTTCCACAAAATCCTGTGATGACCATCGGTGAAACAAAATTGTTATTTTGTCTTGTTTTCAGCAAGGTTTCCACTTTGCTTTGGAAGGGCAAGGTAGTTCTAATATAGCAAGGGATATGACCCTAATATGAAGTGAGGGGGGAACGTTTTGTGCAGAGAACTTACTATGCTATGTGATTTACCATTTCATTATGCACTTAATTAGTTAATTAGGTGCCCAATTTTTATTTTTTTTAATGGTTTTCATTAATGAATATATGTTTGTTTTTCAAACCCAAATTTCATCTGAGATCAAATACTCCAAAAAGCATTTAATAGCAGTGGAAGAAATGTGTTGCTGGGTTTTTTGTTTGGTTGGTTTACTTTATCCAACAAAACCCAAATATTATATGAAGAGTTTTATGGAGCTGAGCAAGCTCTGTAATAAGATAACATTGTGCTTTAATCACTGTGATTCAGCTGGGCTATACATCTAAGAGTTAGGGTTTTGAGCTTTCTTAAATTAAAAAATTAAAAATCTAGGCTATGTGGTGTATCAAGCCAAAGTAAGTGTTGTGGTATTGGACTGTTACTGTAGCAAAGCTCTGAGCTTATTGGTTTCATAGAATAATTGAACCATAGAATACTAGGCCAGAATGCACCTCAAGGATCATATAGTCCAACCTTTGTTAGGAAAAGCATGGTCCAGATAAGATGGTCCAGCATCTGGTCCAGACAAATCTGAAATGTGTCCAAAATTGGGGACTCCACCACTTCCTTGGGGAGATTATTTCAATGGCTGATTGTCTGTGTTGTGAGAAATTTTCCTTTTGTCTCTAATCAAAATTTTCCCAGGAGTAACTTATACCCAGTACCTCTCATCTTTTCCATGTGACTCCTTGTAAAAAAGGAGACTCCCATCTTCTTTGTAGCTGCCCTTTAAATATTAGATCGTGGTGAAAAGGTTTTCCTTAAGCCTTTTCTCAAGGTCGAACAAACCCAATTCTCTCAGCCTTTCCTCATATGGCAACTTCTCAGTCATTGGATCATCTTTGTGGCCTTTTCACTGGACACTCTCCGGCCTGTCCACACCTTTCTTCTACAGTGAGGGACAAAACTGTACACAGTATTCCAGGTGTGGCCTGGCAAGCACTGAATACAGTGGGATAATCACTTTATCTCTGCTGGTCATGACCTTGTTGATGCAGCCAAGCATCCTTTTGGTTTTCTTTGCCACAGCAGCACACTGTTCACTCATATTGAGCTTGTTGTCCACAAGAACCTCCAGGTCCCTTTCCACAGAGCTGCTCTCCATCCAGGTAGAACTCAGCCTGTGCTGCATTCCTGGGTTATGTTTTCCTAGGGGCAAGAACTTACAGTTGTCTTTGTTGAAATTAATAAGCACACTCTTCCAGACTATCTAGGTCTTCCTGCAGGGTGGCTCTCCCTTCCAAAGTGTCCACTTCCCCACACAGTTTGGTGTCATCAGCAAGCTTCATCAGGGTACACTGGATCCAATCATCTAGATCACTTACGGAGTTATTAAATGGAGTTGGACCTAATATCAATCCCTGGGGGGCCCCATTTGTGAAAGGTTGACAGTTTGAAACAGAGCCATTTACCACACCTTCCGAGCACAGCCTGTCAGCCAGTTCCCCACCCACTGCAGAGACCACTTGTCTAGACCGTAACACATCAGTTTCTCTAGGAGGAGGCTGTGGGGAACCATATTGCAAGCCTTGGAGAAATCCAGGTTGACAAATCCCGGTTTATTCCGAGATACCCACTTGCTTGCTGATTAAGTTTTCATAAAACACCATGACAGTCTAATTCTTCCACACCATCAAAAAATTAGACTCTGAAAGTGCTTTCAAGTTGCCAAATTTTCTTTTTATGCATCAGAAAAGCCATGTCATTGTCACTGCAGGCTCTCAAAGTATACTTAATGTGGAAGTGACTCACAGCACAGCATAAGGCAATCATATACATTTATGTAGAAACATCATGCTGTATGGGCTTATGGCAACATGCAGAGCCAGATCCTTGGAACTATTTGTAGAGCAAGTATAATAAAGTACTCAATGTGAGTACAGCAGTGGAGTCTGCTCCAGTATGTTACCATTATTTCAAGCTGCATGTATCATAAAATATTCTTTGTGAGATATATCATGGCAGCACACTGGATAAAATTCTGTCATTTTTGCATCAGATATAGTTTTCCTTGTGGAAGCTTCGTAACTCATCTCAGCATAATCTTCTAGGCCCACGTGTCACTGTTTTTCTGCACAAAGCAGCAGCATAAATAAGCAGCATAAAATCAGACAGCATCCGCCTGTGTTCTGTCATGACGGCACCGTTGCTTTTATCTCAAATAGTTCTGGCACTTTGGTACCATTTCAGTTTGCAGTTGAGAATTTTGTTAGATGGCAACCTGCAAGCTGGATGTGATACTTTAAACTGAGCACAGACAACATGTCTTCAGGGTGTCAGTGTTACAGATGTTGCTCTAACAAACATTGAATTTAATGTAACGGTGAAAGTGAAACTTCTGCCTTAGGATGTCAGTGGTTTGATTTAGACATTAAGATGTGTTAAAATGTGTTAAAAATAAAGAGTTAGCAGAAAGCAATAAAATTAAAGCAAACCTTTACTGATTTCAGATCCTGGAAGTTCAGTCCCCCAGAACCTAAATGAATTGCAATTTAACTGTGAGCTCCATGTATTTTAATAATTGTGATTCTTAAATAAGACAAAAAATTACTTCAGGATTCTACCTAAGTGAACTGGATATACGAAGTGACTTAACTTGCCACACTAGAAATGGATCCTAAAGGGTATTTATCAAGGTCATTATGTGCGTGGAGTTTGCTTTCATGCTTGATTTGCAAGTCAGTCTTTGGTTAACACTGACAGGAATCCTACAGTGTACATTTTTAGGTTGAGTTTAACAAATGCAGCTGAATGTTCATTGTTATTTTAAAACGCAGCTGCCTGTATATCTACCTACATTTAAATTTAAAGCTCAAATTTAGGAGTCAGTTAACAATTAGCTAAAGCTGGTACCCTTTTAATGCTAATCTGTTCATCAATTATTATAGTACAGATTTCTATAATAGATTGTGATTTTTAATATAGTACTGTAAGTTGAAGCAAATATGGGAACATAGAAAGAAGGTGACTAGAAAGAACTGGTTAAAGTGCTTAAGCAAAAAGGGTTTGTATTCAGATTTTGTCATTCAAGCTAGCAATCGAGTAATCTTACACCCTTATTTATCTATTCTGCTTATTTTGCCTAATTATCCAAATCTGAATGGTCTCAGATTTTATAACTGGCATAAAAGTCTCCAAAAATTAGGGCTATTTAGATGAACCTACATTATACTAAATGACACAATAAAATCATATTGAGGCTAGATATAACGAAATTGAAAATACTAAAAAATAATGATAAAAGACCAAAGTCATCTTGTTTTTGGAAGAGTACCTGACAGAGTGGAAATAATTTTTCAGATATTTACAAGATAGCAGCTGTAACATTGATGATTATAGAGTCATAGGATGATTTGGGTTGGAAGGGACATTGAAGATCATCTAGTTCTTGAGCCTGAAGATTCAGAAACTTTGTAGCCTTAGGATATTGTTTTGAGAATGCTGTGTACACTGTAATAAAATATGGGTTTACAGGGAGGTAATTAATTTGGGATCATTACTTCAGTGTAGAAACTTACAATGGGCAGGACAATTATTATTTTTATCATCTTGTTGCCAGTGAAAGCCATCATCTCATACACCACCACACATACAAGGTGAAATCACAAGTGAATTATGCCTTCCGAGGTAAAATCCAGAACAGCCAGTCCATACTCCTTTTTTCAATCTTATTTTTTATTTCTAATGAATGACAGGAAAAAATCCTCCCAAAATCTGACTTGACAAACTAATCAAGGCACCATTTTAAAGTATTGTTTTCATACCTGCCTGTTCTCCCAGTCTCATTCCCCATTGCTGGTAGATACAGGCCAGATGTCTTATTTGCCATTATTAACAAGCTTGTCATATTTTATAATTGTTTTTTTTAAGCACTGGGATGCAATCCAGACCTTTCATTCTTTCCTGTCCTCATCTATTCTGCAGTTGGACCAGATTGATACCATTCAGTGTTTCTTACCTGTTCCAAGTGACCAAGGAGACAGGAAAGGGAGAGAGGAAGAACCTATTTTTCCCATAATGTCTTGGTCATTTGATGTGCATCTGTAGAGAGATGTGTAGTAAGTCCCTCAGCTGCTGCCTGGAGCATCCCTTTTCTGGAGTGGGGCACATGGTAGGGTGTGAACCCAGGAATTAATGTTGTGGGAGAGAGTAAGTCTTGCCCTATGATTAAGCTCAAGTTCTAAATAGACATTTTAATGAGAAATTCCTCTAAGTCCAAGGAAAGTGCTGATGCAAACATTTTCAAAGTTCGTTCTGTCCTATAAATGAGTTTCTTTTTGACAAATACTGGGGTTTTTTTCATAAAAAAAACAATGCTTTGAAAAATTTCCTGCTAACTCCATTAATTTCGTCCCTAAAAGAGAACAATACCACTCTTCCCAGAATCATTGCAAAATATTTTTTTTAATATTTGTTTCAAAACTGAGTTGACTAAGAGATAGCAATTTTAACAGTCTAAATAATTTGTTTAAAAATGGATGCAAGGGAAAAAAATCCCAAATCAAAATTTTACTGGTTTAGCCCTTCTGGAATGATTTCAAACTGATTTTGCTAAGCAAGTCAGCTACATTTGGGGAAAAATAATTGTTTAAATGGTGAGGAAGTTCGTAGCTAAATTAATTTATTTTCACCAAATATGGAGTCTAAGCCTAATTACAGATTAATCTCTCCTGCATTTGTTAGTGATTGTTAAGTGCTTAAGTTTAAACTCAGTTTAAGTTTAGAAACAGTTTAAGACAACATTATAATCTATAATATTTCTATTCTTGGCTTGTCTGAATAGGGAGAATTTGTCTCCTGTTTGTTGTCACTCTTGCGACAAATGACTGATAGACATTATCAACAGCTTCTTGATAGCTTCAACACAAAGGAAGATCTGAGGGTAAGTAACAGAATTGTCTTTCCACTTGTTCAGGTCTCTTTTTGTTTCTTGCATAAGAATACATACGAAGACTTTCACTCTGCTGGACCCTAGAAAACTTATATAATACCAAATTTGATCCGCACAAGAAGCACTTATGCCCATTATTCAGCCAGTGATCCTAGATAGTAATCATGTCCTAGTCTGATAGTATATTTTAGATGTTATTTTTAAACTACCACTTGATAAGAGTACTGCCCTGAAACAGGGAGTCTATTTGTGGTGCAATTTCAGATTTCCTTAAATTCCTGATAGATGTTTAGAGCTGTTCTGAAGAGAGCCTCTTCTTTGTAGTGAGACGGTCATATTAAGCTTGAAAGTTAAAAAATGCTGCTAGGAAGTTATCTCTATCATGAATCAAGACTACTAACTAGGAGTTATATAGGGTGGATGATATTTATACTAGTATTACAGCACCTCTTTTCACCTATTGTAGTTGCTATCTTAGTCAATTTTTAACATATATTTTGGAACATAGGCATTATTAACTGAAAATATTTTCCCTTTTGTTTGAGTTCTGAGCAGATCTATATTCCAAGGTTTCAATTTTTATATTTCCTAGAGGCTTCAAGCTTGATTTCTATTTGATATACTATGAAATACAGTGTCGAGTTTATTCAGACATTCTTGCTTCTGGAATATGAAAAATCTCTAGAATTCATGCTTGAATGGTGTTTGATTTGACACATTTAAATTCCCCCCATGCACATACCCTACTATTTTACAGAGACATATGGAAAGCAGCTGTAGCCAGTGCCATCAGCTATCAAAACAGAGGTCTTAAACTCTGGACTTGAGTTCTTATTTCCATTCAGATCTCATCAAATCAGCATCACTCCACCAGTGATTCAGTGGCAGTAGGTTGATCATAATTAATGCAGCATTCCTTCTCTTTTGAATCTTAAATAAAATAATGAGATTCTTTCTTCACTTGGAAATATCAAATATCACTGAAACGGATGTAACTGAGACCAAGAGGAAAAGACGAGAGCTAGTGTGTGAGGCTAAAACGGCTGTTAATCATTAGGATATTTACTCAGTATGAGTAAATGAAGATTTAGAATGTGTACATATCTGATAAGACCCTTTCTTTTTTCTTTTTTTTTTTTTGTCTGAGATGTTTTTTTGAGGCTGAACTAGTAGCCACAGTTAATCTTGTGGCTAATATGTACTTTGGAACTTAAGCTTCAGTGGTAACAACCATCGTCTTGCTGTACTTTTGAATTCTCTTTTTGGTCAGTGATGTCAAAGTGGATTGGGGTCGTCCCTAGGCTTTTTTGCTTTGACTATCTATACTGAATGATTAGGTATTGATATCACAAGGTATTTATCTTCTGGACTAATTCTCAAGGTGACTATGTCAAGTTCTTGCATGAATGAGTGTTTGCAAAGCACTTGTGATGCTATTGAAAAAATACCTCCACCAATCCACTGCTCCAAAGAAAAAATCACTCATGCAAGTACTTGTTAAAAGTGAATGAAGGTTGTAATTCATTCTATCAAAATATATTTGCAGTTCTTATTACTGTATTTTTTTTAACCTTCCATACCAAATTTATTAAAGTATTTCCAGATTGTTGTTCACAGTGTAGCAAAATGGAGCCTTTGAAGGGAAGACATGTACACATTTTTTATAGTATGCATCTGAGTGATGCTTTAAACAAGTGGTTGTTTATGGAAATATTTCTTCTATTTTGTAAATATATTTAGTTTAAGTAATTGACATAGTGACTATTTTTATTCTAGTCAGCTCTTTAAGAGAGTCATGTTTTTTTCCAAACAAAGCAGAAGATAGAAAAATTATTTTATATTTTAAAACATGTAAATGAACAAAGAAAGAAAGAAATGACAGGGAATTCATGGCTGAGTGGTAGCACCAGAGGCTATACTTCACTCACTTTTTGAAACACTGAATTTAATGAAGCAGTAATTTTAAATGCTTCCTTTTATCATTCAATATTATTTTAAAGTTATACTCCTTTTGGTTGCCACAAAATACCATCTTCTTTTAGTAAATATATTACATAGCAAATTATAGAACAGAGGCACCCTTGTAGGCAGATATTTGCTGCCTCCAGAAAGCTCAGATATAATTTATGACAAAAGGTAACAGTGGAAGTTATAAATAGGAGGAAAGAAGTGGGAAGGCGAATGAGAAAAACAGTATATATTAGCACACTGCAGATTTGACCACAGCAAGGTCATCTTGACTGATACTTGGGAGTTTTTTAATTCATAGATTAAAAGACAGAACAAACAGATAAGTACCTGCCAGTAGGCCTAGTTTTTATCCATTGTAAGTGTACCCTACATACTAGATGTACAGGAGAGATCTGATGAAGGCAAAGATAATATTTCATATGCATGGATGTCAACCTTACTAGTTCTGTGATCCCTCTCTTCCCACTAAAGGAGCCTGAGCAGGGTATGGTGGGAACTGAACCCTACCACCATGGGCAATTTGTTCCACTGCTCTCTAATGATGTCTTGGATGCAGGCTGTGTGAGGTCCATAGACATGGGGAATGTCTCTGGTGGAGAAGCTCAGTTCTAGTCACCATCCTTCCCTGGCTATACAGGGACATCTGCTCACATATGGGACTTCTGAAAGGATGAGTGCTGGGGCAGAGGAGTAGCTCTGAAACAAATATTTGGGTGACTTCTGATGTAAAGTGAGGAAGCAGTGAAGGAAAGAACTGTAAAAGGAGGTAGTCACAGGATGGATTAGTTGTCCAGGCAGAGACAGCTCACTTTCAAACTATCCTTTATCTTATGGGCACCTTGTCACTCTGCAAAAAAAGCTCTAGGATGTTCTGCAAAAGCTTGACACCAAGTAGCTTGATAACTCTGCCGTACAAACCAAAGCAATGGATGATCAAGCAATTAGCTTCCAAGTGGACTGTTGACCCAAATGAAAATGCTATATAGATGCACCCTGAGATCAAGTGAAGTCTGACCTTCTTTACAGAAGATTTTACATTCATACAGGGAAATGTGAAAGAAATTCCAAGGCAGTTTTTGACTAAATGAATAGATGGTTTTCAGTCTTTCAGTAGACCATGCTTCTCAATCACAGTTTGATAATTTCATCAACTAAATAGTCCTGATAGAGGAAACTGAACTGTCATATTGTGATATTATTTAAGTATTAAAATATATTTCAGTATTAATATATTAAATATATTTAAATCTATTTAAGTATTATTATTTATGTAAGGTAGTACCAGAGCTTATGTACATTAGGTAGGAATATTAAGGGATGGTATTTACAGTATGTAAAAGGACAAAATTACTCCTTTGCTGTCTCTTAAGATAGAAGGCATATGAGACATTAATTATATCTGTACTTAACCAACCAAATGTTAGTTCACTTATACTGCCGGCAAAAATGTTTTTAAATGTTAAAATCTGTTACTAAATCATTATAATGTGTTCAGGAGAGCACATGCAACTATGAAAGACAATAGTTTAGTGCAAAGGAAACCGCTCAGAATATAGTTACAAAATTGATCTTCCATGAATACTACTTCAAAGTAACGTCTTGTGCTGTTTGGATCATGAAACAAAAGTGAGCAATTGCATCATGAAAAATGCCAGGCATTGCAATGCCAATCAAAACATTTTATGGAATTTGCTACATGCAGGTGAGTCCCTTGGGAGTGAACACTCTCACTGAATATTGACGAGTGGTGCTAACACATGAAGGATACCAGTCAACTGGTTATTTTCATGCTTATAATGGATTCCTAGGAAAATCTATTAACCAAATATACAAAGATTGAAGCATGAAAAAGAAAAGGTAGCTACGGGCTAATTCTGTTAATAGACACATAATAGTTGTGTCTTGATAATCTTGCAACTGACTGGTTTTTCTAAAGTTTTCTATGAGCTGTTTCCTTCAGTTATATTTCAGCTTTGAATTATGTAGCATTTTGTTTATATGTTTTTAACATGTACTGTATCAAAGAGACTTTCAGTCTACACAGGCTTTTCAAATCTACATTTGGTATCTAATATCACTTATCTCTACATTAATGACACAGCTTTCTATTTTTTCTGTTTAACGTAGAAATAATTATCTTGGTGATAATGATTCAAAATTTAAAGCCAGTGTCTACATTTGCTTGTTTTAAAGTTTGCATGGCATAAAAGATTTATTCTGGTTTTAGCCTAGTTACCTAAAGAAATGACATACATGATTTTCCTCTCTGTCTGTCATTCTTAACTACTTTTGAACAAGCTGATGAATTTCAGAAGGCTCTGGCAGTGGGGACTCAAAGGCCCTAAGTTCACACTTCATGAATCCCTTGGGTTTCAAGTTCTTAAACCATTGCTTGGTCTCTCAACAGCGGCCATTTTTTCTCAACATCTAGTCAGGTAGCTCCCTAACAGCAGCAACATGAATTGTGTCTGGACAACAGATGGGATCAAAATGGGATCTGAAAGATTTTGGGACATTATTGCGAGGTGACATACAGCAGCATTTGAGGCATTGCTGTACTGTTGAGGCTATGGCACAGAGCATCAGGAATTACAGCATAGGGAAGGGAGGTAAACTCTAAAGAAAAAAAGGACCAGACACAAGTGCTGAAATGTAACTACAAGTTGAAAAGCTGTAGGAAAGCAGTTTGTAATAAATGCGTTACAGTGCTGCTTGTTTATGTGTAAAGCTGGTCACCAGCATTCAAACACCGTGTTGTCTGCAATGAGTATCATTTATCCTCTTTAATAGAGAGAATTTTTTGGCATCTTGATCAGAAAACAGGTTGTCTCTTTTATGTAATCTTCTCTGGTGGGTGGGTGCAGGGATCTCAGCTGCTTTTCCCAGCGCCTGCATTCGTCCCCCTCTACAGTGATTCTCTAATGAAAGACATCTGTTGTGCAATGCCCGTCATCTACACTTTGGTAAATGCACTTGAGAATATATTTTGGTGTTCAAAATTATTTGATTGTTTCTTCATTTCATCTGTGTTTCAGGCTAACTCTCTACAAATGAAATGGGCAGAATCAATACAAAACATTTCAGGGTCAGGTACCACAGTGATTCTGTTAGGCATGTTGTACCACTTGCCTCATGCTTGTTATTATGTCAAAAGCTCCCTTTTGCTTACAAAAAAAATACTGGCAGTACTACGTGATCAAGACAGGCCATTGTTGGTAGTTTTATCTGTGAAGAGAAAATTTGAAAACCCGTGTGCTAAGAGGAATAACAGTTATTAGTGAGTTAAATGACATAGAAGATAAAGCTAAAAACTCTGAAGCAGTGCTTTCTACATTCAGAGTAGTTCACACATGTTCACTGTTTTTATTGATTTGGCAGATGAGCAGAATGGTTAAGTGACCACAGGCAGCCAGATGCAATAACAGTTCAGGGGCTTGGGCATCACTATTGAATTCACAGGTCTTTGCAAACCCCATGATAAAATTGTCCTTACACTCTCTTTCGCAGCAAATAATGCTACATTTAGAATAAATCTTGAAAGTGATGAAGACCTGGCATAATTAAGGAGATATTCAGAACCCTGTAATATTTGTAAAGTGCTTTTTTGATTTGCAAATTGTTGTCAGGATTGTGTTTGTGGAAGTGTATGGGTGGAAACCAAATGTATCTTTGACATATGCCTTATGCACTGCTGTCAATCAAATGGCACTTTAAATTATTTTCCTCCTTTTAAGAAAAAAGATTTAAATGGCTATTTGAAGCTTTCATGGGGAATAAAAACACTGAAAAAATATTCAGAGGTGTATCTGTCCTGAAGATAAATGCAATTCTGCTATTTCTATATGGATTTTTTGTCTCTGATTAGAATATTTTTAAAGCTCACTGCTCTTTTTAAATCAGCAAAGATATATGACTGCTTCTTTTCCTTCCAAAGGATTTCCTGCTGCAGATTTTCACTGTATTTCGGATACTAATACGACCAGAGATGTTTCCAAAAGATTGGACAGTGATGCGTTTGGTTGCAAACAAGTAAGGCATTTTTAATGATAATAAAAAAATATGGCTAGTATGTGACAATCATGGTATAAATAACTAAAGTTATATGATGTATGTAATAAAAATGCAAAATATCTGTTATAATGCTGGCTGAAATTTTTAATTTTTTAAATTTCAGATTTAAAATCTGGATTTACTTAACATGGCATATTCATAATATAATGTGTACCTTTCTCTTCTGAATTGCAGTAGGCACATTTAACTGGAAGCTTAAACACTTTTACAGAATGAAGATGTTAAGCATCAACAGCTTTGTTTTCCAAGTATCAAATGACAAGTCTCAACAGAACTTCATTTCAAATCTGTTTGTTGAAATGCTGAGTTGGTAAAGATCTGTTTGCTCTCAAGAAGACATTATCTGCTGTAATACCATTAACAATGTTTTTACATGTTTGTTAATTCAGTGCTTGTCAGAAAAATTAAAAAACACAAATCAGGAAATGAGGTACAGCACAGGCAATAGTAATGTAGTGCTTTAAGCATTGCTGTGTTAATAATCTCGTCAAGTTTGAATTCCAGCACAAAAAAAAAATAAATAAAAATCCAAACTCAAAGAATGGATATGTTATTTGTTTCTGTGTATGATATTAAAGAAGATATGGCTGATGCAAGCCTGCATCTGGTAATTATGCTTAAGAAATATTGAGAAACAGAGGAAAGCAGGGAAAAAACGTAGGAGAATTTAGACTAAATGTATAATCTAAGAAATTGCTATATATTCCAGAAACAGCTGTTTTGGCAGATGGTTTTGCAATAGCTGACATGGACAGAACTAAGATTTAGGAATGACCTTGGAATGTGTTTCTCAGGCTGGCATTGTTCAGATATACTAAAGATAATTACTAAGTTCTGCAAAGGAATATTTACTTATACCAGTATTATAGTTAGTATCACATATCTCCCTTTGTTAATCCATATCATGTTGTTTCTGACCATCTAGGAGATGACTATATATCCAGTTCTGTCAGGCAAAGACAACAGGCAGAAGCTGATGATGGCTGCTGGTAGTAACTGGCCAGAAGAAGCTAATCACATCAGCTAACAACCCAGTAGCACACAGTTGCATAAGCATTACTGCCAGCAAATAGGGTATAAAGACATCTTTACAAATTCAGCATTCAATAATTGCTTTGCTAGGCAGTCATTCCTATATGGAGGAAATGCTGGTTTGCTATGAAACGGGGTTGGTAGGTGTACTTAAGTGTACTGAGAACTGAAGACTTGTTCCTATGTGATATCTCTATGGCTTAGTTTCTGTTCCTTTTTGAGGCAGTGGAAAGGAAAACCCACTTCTGTTCTCTCCTCAGCTGCAGAGCACTAGATTTTCCAGAGCTATTTCTGAATGGGAGTTCTTTCCTTTAACTTGTATCCCCCGCTGCCATTGCATTGACTGCCTTCCTTCAGCTTCCTTGAGGCATTCTGAAGACCAGAGCCACAGAGTAGTAGCTTTGCTAGAGTTGTCCCAAAGCAGAATCTTTTAAGGGCAAAGGGAAGAGCACAGGCAGGGTGAGAAATTAGGGCGCTGCCTGCGCTGCAGACGGAAGCGGCTGTGAAACATTCTTCCTGAGCTTCGCTTGATGAGCCAGAGCTCTTCCAATGACCTAAGAAGGACTGAAGGCAAAACTTGTGAACTCCTTGATCCATTCATATCCAAAAGCAAAAACCAGAAGGTCTAGAACACCTTTTTAAGAGCATAACCAAGTAATCTGTTAACAGTGTGGCTCTTTTCTAACTCCTGCTTCCCAGGAATAAAATGACTGTCATGCTTGCTGAGCCAGATGGCTACCTTCTCAGCTGTCTGGGCTTCAGCCTGGGAAATGGTAGCTAATCCTGAGGCAGTGTGTGTCTTAACTTCACCCATCACTGCAGTCACATCACCAGCAGCACTGTCTTTTCTCTCCCTTGTCCATAGAGTGATATAAAAATTCAAACTGTCTGGTATTTACAAGAAGAGAGATTTAGCCTGTCTGAGCCTAGGGAAGAAATGAGTCCTAGGAAGGATATAATCGGGTAGCGAGTATTTCCAGGGGGGTGGGGGTGTGAATAATTTTATTTTCTCTCTCTCTCTTTTTTTTTTTTTTGTTTT
>JANHFX010008321.1:9870-24755 GCA_027560015.1 Chloroceryle amazona
GTGTGACTGCGCTGTCTCCTTTCTGTCATAGTGTCCTCATTTTGCTTTTTACTTTGATACTTCCCAGTGTCTTTGCAAAAACCTTTTTGGGAAGTCGGGTAGAGTTTCTGGGATTGCTAGAAATAGTTGGTGTCTAGACTTCTCATGCTAGATGCACTGGTGTTTTCTCAACTTTTTGTGTTTAATTCATTCTAATTTACCAACTATTGATTGCAAGCATGAAAACGTTTGCTGCCTTCTATGAAAACGATTTTCCAAAGACTTCTAGCAATTTGATGAGAAAGGTTGGACTGAGTGCTTCTGTGGGTAGCCTGGGTACGCTGACAATTGAAAAATACATTCAGAATTGGCCAGCAACAGAGTTCCAAACAGGTTTGTGCTGCCTGTGTGATATATGAGGGGAACTGATGTTCTGAATGTTTGCAATCGAAGTGGCACTGGCCCAGTGTCAGTGCACATCCTCCTGAGTGCACACGTTTACATTTGCACCACTAGCAGTGGAACAACTGGTAGAAGAAGCTTGAAGAAGACAGAGTTGGATCTACTTGCAGAACTATATCCTAAACTAAAGGTAACATTGAACTGTTACTCTAAGACAGTTCATTAATGGCAGCAAATCCCTCATCACAGCACAAAGGCTGTAGGCAGGATGAGGTTTTCTTCTTCATTTCGTCAAATGCTGCTCCACTTTGGGAAGCTGTGTGCACAAGATCACAAATTGTTAAGATACCCAAAGGAGCTTTTAGTGGCAGTACTGATAGAGATGCTGTTTTGGTACCTTCAAGACTTCCATAGCTGGCACCTCCTCCGTATGAAGGGTCAAGTGGTGTATTTCCAGGTAAAGACTGCCTGTGTGAAAGAACAGAAGAGAAGGGTGGCAGTGAGAGGAGGGAAGGAAAAAGCAAGAGCAGGTGACAATGAGACCGTAAGCAGCCTTCTAGACCAGGAAACTCAGACTGAATTCAGTACTAAAAGAAAGCAGCTGGGAGATTCAGAAGTGAATCGATGTAGTGAGAAGAATGGGATGGTTTTTGTGAACCCCACCTCATGACTGTGCCATTGGGTGATCACCTCTTGCTTCTCAGGCTCTTTCTACAATCCCATTCCAATCTAAGATCTATTACTAAACGTCAAATAAAATAACATCTTACTTCAGTAATCCGGGCCTTTCTATAGCCCTGGGCTCACTGAAAATGTTAAATGCTATCTTCAAAACAAAGCCTCATAATTACAGGAGAGTACTGGTTTCATTTGACCTTCCAACCAGACTAAAAGCCAGTGAAACAGCTGAGCACTCTGAAAGTCCTCTTGACTTTCCACTCTGTATGAGTACCTATTTGTTCATCTGCTGTGCAGAGAAGACTGCCTCAGCTTCATGTACTAACAGACAACCAGAGCAAGCTGCAGCTAAAAGGACAGGCTGTTCTGGCCATTGCAGCCACGCAGTTCTTCCCCAAGCACCGTGCACATGCTACTGCATCACCAGTACAGAACAAAATGGCCTTTTCTTTGCAGTCGAAAGCCTTATGACATTTCACACATTCAGCAGCTTTTCTTCTGTTCAAGCAGACACTCCTAACAGAAATTAGATTCCCTAACAAGCACACCAAATCTGTTGCTATATATATACAGATATATAAATACCTAATTTGATATCCCAGTCATTTTCAGTAAAATGATCTGCCTGACACTGGCTTTTCATTCTGTTTCTTCCATCTTCATTTTTTTGGGAGAACTTCCATCTTTCTCAGATTTGAAGATGTGAGCACCTAACGTTCACCTTTATACTTAGACAAACAGTTAAGTACCCTCTAATGTTGGTCTCTGAGAATCTAGGGTGCTTGGCCATAGAAAGTTTTATTTAGGCACCTAAATCGAGGCTTTGGGTTTTTTTAAGCCATACTGTTCTTATAGCTTGAGGCTATTTCCAATGAAATTTCATCTCTGCAGAACCATTGCTTCTCTCACTGCTTATTAATACGTCTAATACATCAGTGACAGGGTTTAACTAGACTAAAGAGAACTCTGGCTGGAGGCAAAATACCACACAAGAAATAAAGTGCCACCTTTAAACATTTCAAGTCTGTGTCAACTGCGTTCAGCAACTAAATTCCACCAAAAAAGTGCAAATACTAGCTTTGCTTTAAAATAAAGAAATAAATGAAAGCAGCATATTATAGTGCTCTTACCTTTATTATCTAGATAGTAATGAACACGTGTGCATGAAGCTCACTTATAATGTTTATGGCTTCAGGTCTTTTTCTGGATGTATTTCCCATACATACCAGTGTATTTACCAGTGGGCATTTTCACTATCCCATACTTTTGTACATTGCTGAATGTTAGGAAACTATTTCTCTTTCTAACTGTTTTTTGGTGAGCTCTACAAAGACCCAACAGAATTGAAGACTCTTTTTCTTTTTCGTTTGAAGCTCAGCATCCAGAATGATAGCTGAGTCATCTCTCTCTGAGGGTTAACAGAGATGCCGTGATACTGAAGTAATAATGAATTTGAGAAGGTCTCCAGTAAAAGATCACAGAATCACAGAATGTTCGGGGTTGGAAGGGACCTTGAAAGATCATCCAGTCCAACCCCCCTGCCAGAGCAGGGTCACCCAGGGCAGCCCACACAGGAACAGATCCAGGTGGAGTTGGAATGTCTTCAGAAAAGGAGACCCCATACCCTCCCTGGTCAGCCTTTTCCAGGCTCCGTCACCTCACAGGGAAAATGTTTCTCCTCCTGTTTCCATGGAACCTCCCATGTTCCAGCTTGCACCCGTTGCCCCTTGTCCTGTCACAGGATATCACTGAAAAGATACAGTTGTGTTGGGTTTAGAACTAAGCAAAGACAGAATTACACAAGGAGTCCTCCAAAACAGTCAAGTAGACCTGGAGTAAGTGATGCCTCTTGCTGCTTGTCTTTAGCTGGAGGAATATAAACCAAAACTCAGGATCTGGTCCATCACCAGCCAGCACATCCAGGGAAGGGCTGGGTCAGATCCAAGAGCAGGCAGCCGCTGTGCACTCGGCGGTCCAGCCAAGGTACTGCTGGAAAATTCCTGGGCCAGTGTGAAACATGGTTGAACTGTGGCTACAAAGGGCCCGAAAAATGCTGATGAAACTTGGTGGCTGGGGCGTTGTGGGTTGAGATCGGAAGATCAGTCCAGTTGGTTTGAGGCGTTACAGTGTTGTCAGTATGTTTTCATTATTTTACAAGGAAACCAGACTTCTATAACCTTCATTTTTACAGGGGATGTATTTCAGCCTCTGACTCTGCAAGTCAAGTAGACCTGTGCGCAGTCCTTTACAGAAACAAGCGCCAAGTGTTTATTATGCCCTCACGGCAGCTTTATTGCCTGCAGTTTATTGTCAAGCTTTCCACACTAGGCTTCAGTGGGGCTATAATCCTGTAGCTGTAAGGCTTCTCCAAGTCATATTGTTCTAAAACTTATTAAGGAATTTCACCAAAATAAACCACCTGGAACCCTCCTGCATCACCTCTTTATAAACACACGTATCTTTTTAAAATCATACCTCTCCTTTTAACCTGCTTCTACAATTCCAGCATTTTCAGACTTCCCGAGTTACTGAGACGATCTGTTCCTCAGGGTACAGACCCGTATTTCATCTTATTTATTTTGTCCATCTTAAGAGACAAGCCTATACAGAATCTAGTACCTGTCCCTTGACTGGGACTTCAAAGCATTCCCATTTTAAAAGCAAACAAATTAAACCCAAACAGCTTGCCAGTAAAGTACATCTGCTTCTTCAGATGATGTAGCAGAAAGATAGGGAGTGTGTGACGGTGTCCTTGGGACAGCTGGAGTTATTATAGATAATGTGATGGCCCTGACCAAAATAACGTAAGCCGTGTATTTATAACACTCAGCACTTGTTATTTCATTTACAGGTTTGTTTGGTATGAAGAAGCGACTCTTTGAACGTGTTGAGGGAGCGATGAGAGAGAGAGATAGATATATATATAACTATCATCAAAGGTTTTCTTGCTGCAGCCAAGCACCAGATATCAAACTTCTTTGAGATACCCTTTACAAGAAGCCCGGCTGATTTTGTAAAAGAGTAAATTGATGAGGTTTTACAGAATTAGAAAAAAGAAACAAAACAAAACCACAAAACCCCCCAATCAACAACAAAAAACCCTCCCACACAAAGCAAACCACCAAACAAACTAGAAACAAATGATACTGTTCACGTGGTGAAAGTAGAGCCCTAAGGTTCAGTGGCACTCTCTGCCCTCTGGAAGTCTTGTGTGGGGACAAGTAAAGCAGCCTACATGCAACAGAATCACCCAGACCAAAAAGCCCCGCACCTTATCATTAATACTGACCACTTCTAGAAGCCATCCTTTGATCACTGGTGATGCAGAGGGTGTTTGATGACAGGATTTCTCCTGCCTAAGCAAAGAAGAAAATTACTGAATGTAATGGGACAGGCTGGGTACAGACCATCAGGTCTCCACACACTGGATTCTCATGTCATAGGACAACTTTTAAATAATGTAAGGAAAGTAACATTGCTGTGAAGGAAGCAGGTGAAATGGTATTGTCCATACATCATCCTAAGCAGATGTGCGTGTGACCCTCAGACTGTGATGTTTTCAGGCAAGCAGTTCGCAGCTCTGGTGCAATCACCACCACATTAGCTTTGGAAGGAGAAATTCCTTGTGCCACCAGAGTCAGAGCTGCTCGGCTCCATGCCAGATTCTCTCTGGAGTCGAAAGAAAAGCTTCCATTAATTGGTTTGGGTTTTGCAATAGTGTCACGACACAGCAAATTCACTGAACAGGATGGAGTAACAAATGTTCCTCTCTCTGGAGGGTGAGCTTCCAGCGAGCTCAGTCGTCCTAGGTTGCTCCCAGCCCAATTTTAGCAGACCATCTTGTGTGCGGATAGGAGAGGTCAGACCCTCCCTGTCTTGTTGAAAAGACAGTGCATATACACAGCGTGGCTGCAGCTAGAGCTGGGAGCTAGCCAGGCCTCTCCTGGGCCCTGCTTAACGATGTTTTGGCTGTTGGCATCTGTGATTCTCAGTGACTAAGAATTTGGTCAAAACTTAAGGCTAAGCTACCACGTTGGAGTGTCACAGAATAAAGCGAGTAGAAAATTCCCATCTAATCTGTTTGAGAACATGACCTAGATTCCAGTACCCATGGCTACACAAAGAGGAGCTTTTTTATTTCTTGTTACTCTATAATCAGACTCCAAATCATTACAGTACACTGACTCTCATCGCAAGATGAGTGACTTGCTGTGTTGATGCAGATTCTTTTCTGTTAGGTGAAAGCACCTGGGAAAAACAGGAGTAGAGCTCACAGCTTACAGCCTTGGGTTTGAGCCATGGCAATGGATTTAGTTTAGAAATCAGGAAGAAGTTCTTCCCTCTGAGGGTGGTGAGACCCCTGCACAGGTTGCCCGGGGAAGCTGTGGATGCTCCATCCCTGGCTGTGTTCAAGACCAGGGTGGACGGGGCTCTGAGCAACCTGGTCCAGCTTTTCTACTTCCTTTCTTAGGGAAGCTTAGACCTGATAGTCCAGCCCAAGGCCACTCCAGCACAGAGGGCACTCTCAAAGCTGGCAGGGGAGGACACTGAGAGAATTTCTCTTGCAGTTGGTCAGAAGTGGAAGAAGTGGAGCTGTTTCTGGTCACCTGAGCACTCTTCGAGACACGCTGCCAGCGTGGCCCAGCTGCTATGAAAGCAGCAGTTCCCCTGAGGTCAGAGCAGCGAGCTTAGAATGGCTTCTTGTACAGATACACAGGTGTCTAGAAACTTGTTTTGTCTTGGCTCGCTGCAGGTGAAATGGGATTTGTTTAGGTGCCTTATTCAATTGGGCCAGGCTTTCCTGCCACAATACTGCAATGATCTTTTCCTACTAGCAAGGAACTTCCTCCTCAGATGACTTTGCAATGTCACATTCATTCTCTTGCTGTTTCTACATTATCTTCCCCTGTGGTGAGTCAAGAGGGCACATGCAGTGACCTGTGTGCTCTTACTGTCCAGTATCAAGCTATATTCTCACCAGTTTTTAAACTTGGGGGTTTTTTTTTGCTTTCACTGTGAAGAACCCAGCTCCAGGCACACTTCAGCAATGCACAGAGGAGTAATATCTGCGAGTCTGCATGTCCTTGTGACAGGCAGAGCACAGACAAACAAGCATCCATTAACCCTAAGCTGTTGTTTTGACCAGAAGAAAACGACAACTGCAGTTGTGGAACTACATGGAAAAAGTAATGTAGAAGGAGCTTCAGTATCCCTGTGATCCTGGTTTGGAGTCAGAATTGGTTTTCAGGTGGAGTAGCTGAGAAGTGCTTCCAGGTCTCCAGATTGAAATGTATCCAGGGTTCCACAGTTGCTTTTTTAAACCCTCAAATTCACGGTCTCTGGTCATACCTGACTTCCTGGAAGACTGAAGGTGAAATAACCTCATTTCCAGGAGCCACTCAAGGGGGTTGTCTAATGGCTTTTGAACAGGGACAGATTTTATTCCATCTTTGTCCTGAGTTTTGTACAAAAACCTACAATTAACTCTGAAACTTTTCTTCAGCCATTCAATCTCTGACCGGAGCTACGGAAGGATTCGTCAATGTTGATTTGTTTCCCTTTCCTCTTCTTTGCAGGTCTCCATGAAATCCAGTGTTCCCTGCCTGTAGAAAATAGAAGAATCTTTCTGAATGAATTATCTGAGGTCAGCTTTAGTGAATGCAAGTTTAGTTTGTCATTGACGGACCTTTTTATCATCATCTTCTCTGGAGTCGCAGTCTCCATTGCTGCTATTCTATCAAGCTTCTTCTTAGCAACTCTAGTACACTGCTTCCAAAGATGTGCTCCCAGTAAAGATGACGATGATGATGAAGACGACAGTGAGGACTGAACTTAGTCTGTACACTTACGTTTATTTGGTTTATAAGTTACTAAATCATCAGCCAAAGTCTAGGGAGAAAACGAGTAGAGCAAAAGCTTTAAACATGAATTCGGTGAGATCACGACGTGTAGAGATCCCTTCTAATCTCACGATGGGCACGGGTAGGAACTGCAGTTTGCATCAGGGGCTGTTAGCTTTGAGTACATACATAACCTGATGCAGTGAGACCAGGTGCATTGATCCTTAATCAAACACTGCAATGCAATTTGAAAACTGTAGGGAAAAAAAAAAAAGAGTTCCAGTGTTTTAAAAGAATATCTGACAGACTCCAGATTGTCCTGATGAGATGCAGATCCTGTAAGTCCTTAATAACTTGTTTGAAATGCACTTTGACAGGGACTGACTAGGTGGAGGCGTTTCAGCTGGACAATACGGAAGCACTTTAAAGCAGTGTCCTTCCTAGAGCTAAGTGGAGGGAGATGCCATTGAGCTCACACAGCTTTCCAAGTACCAAAATGCAGTTAAAATGACTCCTAGAACTGTAGGAAGCAGCACAGGAAGGTTGGCATTTTCTCTCTACACATGTTCTCTATAAATATTCATCCTCCATTTAATGACAGCAGTCGCAGGCATCATTCAGCCAAACCCCACTTTTTCTATAAGCAAATACTACTCTAGGTCTGAGTCATCCACTGCATCTGCCTGGCACCCATTTTTGTTATGGCACAAATACTAAATATAACTTTCTTTGCAGTTTTAGATGCAGTGAAGTAAAGGATTTCCCTTCCCTGTAATGCTAGGCACAAGTAACTGATGCAGTATCCAGTCCGTTGAGTTCTTTTAAACCACTAAGGGCTATATTCTGCTCCTCATTATCCTAGAGTAACACAACTGGAGCGAACACCATGATCCAAACTGGCAACCATAGGAACAAGAGTGGAATCTGGCCCAAGGTGTTTCCGACTGTATTATAGATTTGTCAAAACTTGAGCTCTTCTATATAACAGTAGATATTTTTGTTAACATTAAAAAAAGACATTTATTACAAGAGATTTTTGGAATAGTGCTGGACAGCTTTTTAGGATAAGTATATTTTTAAAATATTTGTAATGGAAATATTTTTTTAAAGCTCTGTGTATTTAAAGTATTATCTAGAGTAGCTGTGAGGGCTTAAAGTAATGAATAGCATAGTAATAAACAATCTAAGGACTGTATGCTATTATAAAAAAGTTAGATCTGATAAAAAGTAGCATCTATTTAACTACTGTAAATGCTGTTGTTTCTCACGATCACTCTTTGGTTAAACTATTGCCTTGCTCAGTTAATATGAATGGTCTTTCATGGACAGATAGTTCCAAATCTCTTGTATCTGTTGTGCTACTTGTTCAGGCAGGAGTGAATTGCACCGTGTGTGTTGAGGGGAAATATGGTCCAGATAAGGTACAAAATTAGGACTCAACTCTCCTGGGCATTGTCCCCGTCTAGCAGTGATCAGCTAGAAGACCTTCAGCAAACCACCATCTGTCTGTGCCTCAGTTTCACTACCTATCAAACGAAGATCATCGTGACTATTTATCTTTTTCAAGTGCTTTGAGATATGGGGGGGACACTACATGGGGGGCTACGTGTACTGATTCTAGATGTTAGGCTGAAGCAGATGTTACGCGGGAGGTCTGATCTGATCTCCTATCGGGACGACGTCACTGACATCAAAGGTGTCACTCCATCGGCTAAGAGTTTGCAATGGAGTTTGTGCCATGCTGAGGTCAAAAGCAGGACAAGAGTGTTTATTTCTATTCAAAGAGACTTAATGCTACTGTTGTTAAGATTTTTATTTCTGAAAAGACCTTGAAACAGAATTGAGGAGGACAGGGAGAGGATATTCAGTATCAATACTGTCTTATTCTATCGAGAATGATGAACCGACATGACTTTCACTGTACAGTGCCATGATTATAAACAACACAAATATATTTATAATTTCATCACGGGCTTTCATCTTTATTTGTATGTGGGTATGAAAAAAGGAGAACCCCCCCCGAGTCTCTCACCAGTGATAAGTGGGGTTGCAGGACAGTTGGAGATACTCAGCTTGTTGCCTGGTGCAGTTCATGCAGTGAGCTCCCTCTGCAACAAGGGAGGTTTGTTATCAACAGCTTTAGATTTAGAGCTCTGCTATTCGTTCAGTCGTGGAACAAGAAATGGCCTCACACTTTTTTCTTCTCTCTAAGTTTTAGTATGGACCCAAAGCTTGCGACCAGTTAGCAAAATGATTTGTTCTACCAAACTTTCCAGTGAGCCATCAGTGAACGTCTCAGCAAACGCCTGCCCTTCCTTTGGGAACAGATCTATGGGTTTGTTCCATTATCCCGTAAGGCTGAGTAATTTTGTCAGAGGTCACATCTCAAACTCAACTCTTTTGGCTGGGTTCTGCTCTCACTTGCAGGTTCATCCTACTGTGGTGCCTGAAAATGAAGATCTAGATTTGTTTGTAGTTTGTAGCTTTCTGTTCAACCCACCATAAAGCCCTGAAAGCAGGGTTTATATTTGGAACTTAGCACCCCTCAGAACAGCAAGGAACAGACCAAGCTGACACCCACGTAATCCAGTGCAAGCTGAAGAGGAAGGCTTAGTAAAGCTTTACTGATGAAGCTGCCATTCTGGATACTCCCATCACATCAAAGTGATTTTGCAATGTATGGGTTTTTTTCCAGATAAGAAACTTTAATGATATTTCCCCCTGCCAAGTAATGTATATTTCATAGGTATTGAACTCATCCACTTAGTAACATTTGTTCTTTGTAAGCCTCAGCAGTTACCTACTATTGATATTGATTTTTGCATCATATTAATTGCTAGTAAATGAGACAGAACTTGGCTTTAGTTCTTAGGGGGATTTTTCTTATTTTATGTAATCTTCAGAGCGAAACATTCTCCCGTTGGAATGTTGCCACAACTAGTGATCAACGTAATGATCCCCTGCAAAACTCTGGAGGCAGATTTCATCATGGCTAGAATGCAGCAGGAAGGCTGTGTTAGCCTTGGAGTTCCACCTCCCCACAGGTAGCCACGTGGAGGTGATCCCACCTCCAGCTTTGTGGACACTGGAAGTGTTCCCACGTGAGGAGGCTTCTGTGGGTGGGAGTGAGGCCGCGCACCCTGTTGAGGTGGGTGAAGCTGCCAGGTGCCAGGTGCCCAGGCTGAATTTGGCTCCCTGTGCAATCGGTGGCTGGCTGGGGACACGCTGCCTGCAGGGCGTTATAAAGGGGCAGGGGGAAGTTTGTCCTCAGTTACAATCTTTCTTCTAAAATGGCTTTGCTTCCGTGGTGGCAGCTCTCACGTCGGAAAGGAGCAGACATTTTACCTGCTTCAAGGGGAAGAGAAGATACTCTGCTTGACCCAGATAAAATGTTGCAGGCTCAAAGAGCCAGGAAGCAGCTGTCACATTGCCCGCAGACACGTCTCCTTGATGAAATGCTGGGTCTTGGTATGCGTGAGGATCCAAAACCTGGGCAAGAAAGCAAATCTGCATGATGTCTGACTTTTCAGAAGTGTGAGCTCTGCTTTAAGAAAATCTCTAATCCACAGCGTATTAAACTAAATCTCACCTGAAGCCAGCGTTTCATCCTCAGCCGGCCAGTGTCTTTCTAAGGCAGCTTCAGTCCTGCTCTGCTTCTTACTCAGATGTGAATGTTAAGGGATCATTCTTTAGAGCAGCATAGTAGTGCAGTGGGGAAGCACCTTGAGGGGATGGTTCTGGAAGCTCATGAAGAGGTGCATACTGCTTCCCTACCTCAGATAGAGAGCAGAGTGTGAACCATTGTACACTGACAGCTACAACTTAGCCTGGTTTGCGTAAGGTGACCAAAACCAGTTTCATCTTGTGGCTGTGGGAAGAACCGTGTGAAATCGCCTCTGTGTGGGGGTAGGCTGAGCACACTCGTGCGTCAGGGAGAAGGTGTGTGTGTAACAAGACCAGAGCTTGCTGTAGCTATCGCCCTTGTAGACAGCCTCGGTGGAACAGCTGAAGCCTGCTGGGGATGCTGAGCCTGAGACAGTCCTTCATCCCTAGCAGAGGTTCCTCTGCGCTGGCTTTCAAACCCATGGGAGCGACTCCATGCAGGAGCTTTTGCTGCTTCAGCTCGTGCTGCCAACCTGCTACGTGAGTAAATTACTTTCGTTTGCAGGGCTGCTAGCTGGCACGTTTTTAAGTTCAGCTCATATCCCCCAGAGTGAAGGAGCGGGGGTACCGATAGCTTCTGAGGCTGACCATTGTGCTGTCACTCGTGGTGTAACCTGGGTAACCAGCCTCGAGAGGAGAGGCGACCGAGATGCTTCACTGTGGAGGTAAGTCATCACGATGCGTTGTGGTCAAGGTGATGAAATACTGAATCCTTGCATACTCTTTCCAAAAAGAAACCAGAAACATACAATAGGAAATGAATTTTCTTCTCGAGTGAGGTCTGCCATGGACTCCGAGTGCCAAGCAGCCTGTAATATGCATAAAGCACCAAAACATTTATTCCGTGGCCTATCTGTTAAAATTGGAGCAATAAAACCTTGTCATAGACTTGTACAAAACAGCCGTGGAAGAACCTCAGATACATCATCTCATGATAGCTGATGCTTTGTAATAAAATCAGCGCTCGCTTTTCCAATCAGATTTTTACTCTCATCTTGCAATAACCTTCCCCTTTGTGTCGTAGTTTCGGTGTCTTTGTATCTTGACTGTATGTAGAACAGAAGCCCAGCTTGGTACAGTGATTCAAATCACCACCAGCAATAACCAACCAGTAGAAACACAGGTTTGCTTATGCTGACCAACCACCCATCTATGACCGTAAAGGGATAGCAGGAAAAAAACTGTTGAATTCTAAGCTGACGGAGAGAGCAACAGGAGGCCTTCTGTTGCAAAACAGAATGCCTGAATTATGATGTGTCTCTCCAGATCCCATGAGCTCTCATACCCCACCCAGAGCTCCATGAAGCCATGTGAAATTGTGTAACACTGGTTTAGCAGCACATAATGTGCTGCTTTTTTTTTGGTGTTGTCATCAAATGTACGAGTAAACACTTCAGAGCAGGCTTCTACTGTTAGCTTCGTGGGAAGTGAAAACTGCAGGGGGATGAGCAACGAATAAGGAGTGAAACAGCTCAGGCCAGAGCTGTTCAGGAGAGTCGGTTTGCTTCAGAGCAGTATTGTTGTGATCTCAGAGCTGCATTTTCACCAATTTCTGTTAGCAGTGGTGAGGCCTCAGGGTTAGCCAGGTCATGAACATAAGCAATTGGACCATGGCTCTTCCTTTTATTTCTCCCAGTCACACTACTTGCCAACAGCTAGGCCAAGTACAAGCGTCAGGCATTGAACATCACCTCAGAAAGTCCCCTTAGCTGGAAGCAGAAGCCAGAAAAGAAAGGAAAGCCAGTGTTGTGAGCTTCACTTAAAATATAAACACGACAGAGCCTGGCCAATGGCCATTCCAAGGCATGACTTGGTGGTGTGGGGATATTTGCTCTTTAATTAAGGGGAGTGTTGAAGGGCTTTGCAGTAGGAATAATCTTTGGTGTTCATGGTATTTCACAGGGAATGAAAAGACTGGTGGAACATACTTGACAAATAATTCTAGTCTGTCTTTGACCAACAGTTTTTCTCAAATTGAGAAACTTACGGTCTCTTAAGAGTAGATTAGGTTTACAATCTGCAGTAGGTTAAAGTATTACTCATTAGCCTTTGAAGATCTGGCTTCAAATGGGAACTTGGGGCACAGGAGGAAATGACCCGAATTAATCCCTTAAGGTCATTTTGGTCACTTGGGCAAACGCACAGAGTTGTCCTTACTAACAATATGAAGATGGGGGAAAGCACCTCTCTGAGTGCACACACTGTAAATATCCTTCAAAAGGGAACTGAGGCAGAATCACCTTGACTAGCATTTCACAGGTGACCATTATTTCTGAGTCAGTTCCTTCGCTGAGTGCCTGCTTCTAACACGGTGACGTTAAACGCATACACTGGCAGGGGAGTGGGGAGCATTGGCCATCAGTTAGCACTGGGTCTGGCTTTAGAGCTTCAGCCTGACGTATCTGCCTTTCCATGCTGCTTCACTCTGCAGACCCTTGCTTTGTTCAGAATAATTCAGTTGCCTTGAGATTGTGTTCGTTCGAAAACAAGACAAAAAACCAACCCCAAATAAACAAAAGGCCAAAACCCCTCTGGCTCACACCTTCAACACACGGAACAAGGAATGTTCTGTAAGAGGACTCACTCCTTTCTTCCTATGGCAAGTTGTAAATGTTGCTGTATTTACTGACTTGAGGTAAGAGTTTGGTACAAAGTCACCAGGGAAGGGTATGTATTCTAGAAATACATCACTGTGGAGCAACTCGAGGTTGGAAATTCTCAAAATCCAATTGCAAATTTTGCTTCCAAGAGTGGTATCACGTTGTGAGGGCAAAGTTAGATCCATTGTTCACAGTTAGCCAAAAAAATCATCTTCTTCAAAACAAAAATTGGAAGAAAAAGCTGCTTTAGAGGTTCTTCAGTCCGGAAGAAATAAATTAACCCAAATTAAAACAAATCCTGCAATGCAGGACTGTAAATGAAAGCAGAAAGCGTTCTCACCATGAACTCATGAACTGTATGGCAGGAAATGACTATGGATTTAAGAGTCCCATTAATATTATCCCCTGAAGGAACAGAAGTGATTAGGCTGGGCTGTTTGCATTGTTTTCAGCAGAAAGTATTTCATGCAGGCTGATTTCTTCAGTGCTGCTGTATAGGATGCAGATTCTCCACCCTGAGTAGTGTGGGTTCTGCGAGACTGCGAGTGATTGAAGAAGTAATTGCTTTCTGTTCAACATGAAGTATGTTTTACATACAGCTGTAGTTGTGTGTTGGCCTCGATTCTGATTTCACTGCTGAATTATTCGGGATCCAGTTCTTATCTGGTAAAAATTGGTAGGGCTCCATTATCTTTCCTGCTGTGATTGAAGATGAAGATACTGTCTGGACAGCAGAAACTCTGCCGTGTGTATGCGTGCGTGTTTACTCTCTACATTTTCATACAGAAAGAAAGCAAATCACCCTGCGTGGGCCCGTTGGAGAGGTGATCTGCGGGTACGTTAGCAACCCGAGTTTGTGTTTCTGCTTTGGAGGGTGAAGGCTGGATTCATAGGATAGGTGGCATTTTATAGTTTCATAGTATAGATGGAGCACAGATGGCATTATTTGGAGATGGCAGACATTCTGCCTGAAGAGAGGCCTCAGAGCTTTTCCTTCTGGATGCTGTGGCATGGCTCTCTGCAATGTGAAAGGAGGGTCTGACCCTACGTACCGACACTCGACTGGGCAGCAACACAGAAGTTGTGATTCCAAGCACATCCCCCCGATCCGATAATCACCGTACATCTATGTCCCAGTTTGATGATGGATTTCTAATGAACATCTTTAACCTCAGCCTAGCCCAGCCATCTGCTCTGTGAAGCAAGCTGCCACTTCAAAGCCATTTTTTGCTTCAAGGTGTCCCCTTGTTCTACAGAACAAATAGTGAGTCATCTCCTCCCACCAGGATGAAGGAAAAGTGTAACCTAGCTCAGTGTGAGTGCCCAGTAGGAGAGACGGGCTACAGGGAGCTCTACAGACAAACAGAATAACAACCTTTGCACTGAGGAGAATAAAGGCATGTCAGAGCAAGCAGTATGGACACAGACATGTCCACAGCAGGGGCTATAAGGGGCTGGAGTAGTGATTACATTAGCCAGGGGTGGGTCATCTCTAGAATCTCCTTGGTGGCACGGTTATGTAGACACAGGCATTCTTTGGTGAGCTTTCTTAAAATGAAGAGGGCAGAGAAATCAGGTAGAGGTTTCCTCTTCTGTGGCATCCCTCTTACTGCAGACCCGAGAGCTGTGTATTGCTGAACACAGGCCCCAACCTTCAGCATCATTCCTTCTCAGCTGGAATACTGCGTCCAGCTCTGGAGCCCTCAGCACGGGAAGGACATGG
>JANHFX010008321.1:34160-44703 GCA_027560015.1 Chloroceryle amazona
GTGGGGGAAGTTTGATTATCAGTGCTACTCCATCTGAAATTGTGTCTCACGGAGTATTCGAGTGTTTGAGATAAAGATACATCCATCCTGGCTTTGTTAATCAGAGAATCATAGAATGTTTTAGGCTGAAAGGCACCTCCAGAGGTCATCTGGTCCAACCTCCCTACACAAGTTGGACATCTCTACCTAGGTTGGACATCTCTACCTAGGGCTGGTTGGTGTTTGACTCCACCTTTGCTGAGCTCAGACCAAGAGGTGGAGAAGCCTGGGCTCTTCCTGTGATGAGCTCAGCCTGAGGCCTGAATCACCAAACAGCTAGCTAGACACCTCTGATGCCATTTTAGCCTGGCTGAAAAGAGATAATCAGTTAACAATTCAAAGCAGAGCTTTTGCTACCGGGTATTACTAATCACAGCTGACATCTCTTGTAGAGCTGTGCATTTTTCTGTTCCATCAAAATACATCTCGTGCACTAGCTACCATGCTTCTTTGGCTCCCGTGGGTGTCCGTAGTCATCTATTTGACTTGTAGCTGGATGAATAGTTGAACAGAGTAGACCTGTGCTGGGGGACCCCTGCCCAGTCAGCTTACAGGTTTGGAGTGAACGTTCTCATACAAATTTCATAGCCGGTACTTGTGCATCCCAGTAATTCCCTGTACATCAAGCTAGGCATTTATAGTCACAGCTGAGCTTTGGGTTTAGAAGCACGGTAGATGATAACCATAAATGTTTCATTTACAATAAATATGTAATAATTATGAATGATTGATGAGCAGATTTTTAAGCAAACTGATAGAGCTGCATAAAATGACGACTGCCTTTGGTAATTTTCTAAGCTGCATTCTAAATATTATCTGGGCTTTTTTTGGGCTGTTAAGAGACCTGGTTGGTATTTTAATTAAAAATATTAGCACATGGGTAGCAAACAGAAAAATATACTTTTTATGGTCATATTGACAATGAAATTAATCTGGGTGGAGTTCCTTGTTGGGTACAGTAATTTCCACGTCTGCCAGTTTTCATTCCATTGTCGGACATGCCTTCTTTGTGGGTATTTTAAAGACCTTTTTTTCAAGGGAATGTGGCTTTTTATAACCCAGCACTAGCAGCTGGCTGTGTTTCAGTGACTACTTTCACCTATTTTGCTTTCAATTTTTTCTAATTGCCTTTGATCTCCCTGGGGTCAGAAGCCAAAAAAAGAATTAAAAATAACCTTAAATGCACCGTAAAATGCTTATCTAATTAGCAGGGCTCTTGCACCTCTAAGAGATTTCATTAACAATGCTGCTTTTTGGTTCGTGCAGCCAGCTGAGGCCCTGCGGAACCTCTCCTGGTCTGGGATGTCTCCCAGACACGGGAAGAGGCTCTTGGCCAATAGATGCCACTGTTGCTCTACACACGCGTCTGAATCGTCCGTGTCCTTCAGTGGAAAAGCCAACCTTGGAAAAAAAAACCAAACCTAAATCACAGTCACAGTTGCAGAGGTAAAAAAAACCTCTGCACAGACCACGGCCAGAGGCTGGTCCATGCCAAGACTAACACCTTACTCCTAAAAATAATGATACTAGTGCAAATCTTGAGCAAAATCGAGGAAGAGATAAATATGCGTTACATTAATTCCAGATATGTTTAATGTAAGACATCAGCTTGCTGCAGGTTTACTGTTGAGCCTCAGACCGATAGCAGCTGAACCTTGCAAACTGGACCAAACGTGATTTAAATGTAGCAGCTGCACATCGGTGGGGTGAGAATTTGGACTCCTGTCAGCACTTTTACATCCATTTTTTCATTTAGATACTTTCTCAACTGAGTGAAGCCTCAGGGTGGCCTCTGTCTCCCACTGCAAAGGCCACCTCCAGCTATTTCTTCTGGTTTTCCTGTGTGGTGATGGGAGGCAGCTAACGCCACTCACTTTGCAGCTTATCTACCGTTCCGTGCCGTGCAGTCTGTAAAGCCAAGGGCGATCAAGGGCTGTTTGCTTACTGCATTAGGAGAAACCTCGGTTCACCTTGTCCTTGGTTTGCAGCCGTTTCATGTGGCTACTTTATTCTGGGGTGTTTCAGACACATTATGGAATAACACCTTTCTTTTCTACTCTTTCTTCAAAGAAATGTTTAGCAAGCTGTGTAAAAATGAAAACACAACAGAGCAATTAAGAGGTTTTTAGCCTTTCAGGTTCTGCTGCTGTTGGGTTTTTTTCTTACTGCAACTATTCATTGACTAGACATGAACAGATGAAAGTTTTCTTTTCAGTGATTTAATATCTTCTGAAACATTCCCAGACATCTGCAGGTTAGAATGTAACCCAGCAAGTAAGCCCCCTGCCTTTAACCTAATTCTCATTCCTTCAGCATGGAATGGATCACTCTTACGTGCATGAGCAACAAGCTTTATTAAGCAGTGCTTAAGCTCACCCTAAGCAGTTTACACAGAGGCCTCCCATGCTCTTCTGTCTCTCACCAGTTGGCGGATGGCTTGCAGATATTTCTGAGCCCCTTCATAGTCCAGGATCTGACTAATGTTTTGGAGATATCCCTGGTTGGAAAGGAGGTCCTGAGCTTTAGCTGGTTGTCTCAGATGATAAGTAGCAAACGCAGAAATCGGTGGCCTTTCGTAGGAAATGGTGTAGACGCTCTTCATCACTTCAGCATCTTTCTGGTACCATTTTTTCATCAGGTACTCAAGAAGGCCATAGTTGGTGGGTGGTTCTGTGACAGGAAATTATTAAATGTTAGAGATGTTAAAATTTTTGTTCCCAGTGTTTTTACTCCACAGCTGTATAGGGAATATTTGTATTATTTTCACAGCATATTAAGGACAAAACAGGTCTTTTTGTTCCCAGGGCATATGTGTCTACCCTCTGTCTGGAAGAACACTTAATTATCAGCAGGACAGCAGTCATGGTGTAAATGCAAGGAGTCCTGATTCTTCAGAGTGTCTCTGGTAGACACTTGAAAAATTAGCAGAGCTGTACACCACTTAAATTCAGAAACATAATAATGCTCCTTGAGTTCCCCTGCTAGCTGTATCTCACAGCTCGCCTTGTTTGCAGCTGGTGTCCTGGGTTATTGGGCAGGGGAGAGAAGTCTGTTCGTTGACACTCTCTGTCCCTGCTTCCTGTTGTGATTAAGTACTGGTGTATGGATAACATTGCCACCTAATCGGTCTGAAAAATATGCTACTGACTGGGTAAGAAAGTGGCCAAAAGTCACCGTAAGATCCATTTTCAGAATTAAAAGCAAAGGAGGTTCCTGGTCTCTATATTGACCGCTGCACCATGCTCCATCTGATGGAATTAATAATGCCAAAAACTACCACAGATGGGGAAATCTGATCTCTGAGGAATCCAGGGAAGCTTGTGTCCATTCCAGGTGCGGAAGGGAGGCAGCAGAACGTTGGAACCGTGTCTGTTGTATTTATCATCATACTCTGACACCAAATAGCGGCTTCTTGGTTCGTTGTGATGGCCAAAGAGGTGCTGCATTGGCAGGCCCTGAAATGAGATGTCCACAAAGAGATGCTATTTGTCTTTGCACGTAGCGTTCAGATGGCTCAGGGGGCTTTTCAGCCAGACTCTACTACCTGTGATACCACAAAACTACTTATAGTACTCTTGCTTATAGTTTAATCCCTGAAAATAAGGACGTTTGCATTTCAAGTAAAGTAAATGACCAGTTAAATTAAGCAACTACATCTGTATGTCAGGAGATCTGATTAGTCTGATTTCAACACACGCATCGTGGATTTGCAGATGCATTTAAGAAGCCTGCAAATGAAAAGCTGATTGTCTTGTGCTGCTTAAGTGGTTCATTGCGCACTAGAATGACATATACTGCCTTCCAACTGTCTGGAAGGAGAGAATGATAACAATAATTGGGGGTGGAGAGGCACTTGGACATGATAGCTGTGGGAAAAGTGGTGTTGTGGAAGATCTGGGGCTCATTTAAGCACAGTTCATTCCTATGAATCGGAGGTGTGCTAATGAAAATTACCCTCTTTAACCAGCCAGCTCATATCATAGCCCGTGGAATGTCCTGAAGACACAACACCCAGGCCGAGCCGGTAGGAACGGGCTGATTTTCTTCATGTGCCCTGGTTACCCTCCAAGGCAGAGACTGGGAAACAACCAGAGAGCACTGAGAAATCATAGAACCACAGACTAGTTTGGGTGGGAAGGGACCTTTCAAGCTCATCTGGTCCAACCCCCAGGGACATCTGCAGCTAGAGCAGGTCACTCAGAGCCCCAGCCAACCTCACCTGGGATGGTGCCAGGGATGGGGCAGAGACCAGCTCTCTGGGCAGCCTGGGCCAAGGTCTCACCACCCTCAACATCAAATTTTTTTCCTTCTCTCTGGTCTAAATCTCACTCTTTTAGTCCAAACCCATCACGCCTTGTCCTGTCCCAACAGGCCCTGCTAAAATGTCTGTCCCCATCTTTCTGACAGGCCTCTTGAAGTCCTGAAAGGCCACCATAAGGTCTCCCCAGAGCCTTCTCCTCTCCAGGCTGAACATGTGCTGCCTGTCTACCTCCAAAAGGCATCCTCCTTCAATCAAATAGGAGGGAGCTCTGGATCCTGTCAACTGGTCACAGAGCTGCAGTGCCTTCTTTTACACACAGAGTTACTTAAGGATATAAGGTACGATTTAAGTTTTAGTCAAAGATCATCGCTGTTTGGAGTGTTGGCACACACAGCTCTACCTTTATAATTTCTTTGATTTACCTCTAATTTTTCCCTGATGGTTCTCAGTGTTTGCCCTGGCGCGTGATCTCCGAAGCAAATGAAGTCCGTGCCGTTTATGCTGCTGCAGAGTTTCCCTGTGTCTTCTGTTAACTAGAGAGATACACAACACTCACTACAGCTGAGGCAACCTGCTAACTACAGCAGCTCTGTTCCAGTGCTGCTTTCTTCATCTGCACGTTTAAAAAGCACGTGTTTGGAAAGAACTCTGTGCTGTGTGCTTTTTCTCAGCTGGTGAAGTCAGTTGGTATAATCGGCCGTTGTAAAGGACTGGATCGATTCCTTGGTGTAAATGTAAGATACTGTCCAGCCCTTGGAAAGTGATTCACAGTTTGGTGCTAAATATTTTCATCCACCATGTGAACTGGCATCTAAAAAGGATGGAGTATTTTTGGTCTCTTTGTTCCTGCTCCTGCTGGAGCAGGCCAGGCGCTGCAAAATAGTCTGGCATTTTGCTCCAGAAAAAACAACTCTAAAGGAAGTAATTTTAGCAGAGTCAGGAGGATTTGCCCTAACAGCTCCAATATTGAACCTCACTGGCGTGCTTTGACAAAGAGAAACGTCTAATGATAAAATTTTGCTCAGCTCTTAAGCAGGGCATGCAATCTATTGAGCAGCTCTGCTAGCAAAGATTCTCCTGTTTATAGAAGCACATGAAACCAATATCCAAATTATGAAAGATCCTCTGATACAAGTATGAACATAGGGAGGGGTTAACAAAGCCGCTCTTGAATGCTCTATGTATTTCGAAGTGCTGTTGTGTAGTTGTAAGTTGTACAGCAGGCTGAAGCAATTGCCATGGAAAGTGCTAGATCATTTTGAATCGGCCGATGTTGTGTCCGGCGTGAAGCAGACAACATAACCCGTGCTCAGGCACTGCTCCCCTCCTGCTTTAGAGAGAATAGCAGGGCATAAACAGAATGAATGTAGGCCAAGAAGGATGCTTCTCCTTCTTGCTTTTATAATCTTCCGAGGCGAGCCTGGACTCTAGGTTATGCCAGCAGCAGTAATGCACAACCTCCACAGCACCGGGGCTCACCCACCCTAGCCCTGCTCTGACGCTTCTTTCCTCAGCTTACCCTTTTCCTCTCTTCCAGCCAGTTTCCGATGAGTACTTTATTAGAGTACTCGGGTTCAACTTTCCACCAATTCTGCCCACCATTTTGCAATGCCATCCTATTCCTTTGACTCCCCAGCACTAAACTCCCTGCTTCTTGGAACCGTCCTACGAGTTATGGGGGCGATTAACGACCGGTCGTTATTCCAGGGCTAGAACTGGGGCAGAAAAAGGCTCCACTCCTGCCCGCCTGAGAAATGCAGGTGATGTATGGAACTGCTTGGTCACAGAACCATTTGTTTGCTATCCCCATGGTGATGTTGTCCCAGTAACCACATTCTAGGCTGCATCCTATTTACTGTTGACCCAACCAGTGCCTGCCATCCCACTGACCTCACCCGGGATTTTTGCTGTAGCAGAGTTCAGAATCAGAGCAGAGTGTATCTCAAAACACAGTATGTGTCTAAGTGACACACTCCTCTACATCGACACACCACACACGCCTGCGCGACAGTCTCTCTCTCCTCACAGACACATTTTAATTTAAACAAGTGGGACAAACCAGGACATCCATTCAAAGTAATGTTCTTCTTTATTGACATAGCTAAAGGTAAGGGCTTGCAGCATGGTACAACCTTGGATAAGCCTTGCTTCCCATGTTCCAACTAACAGCTGGAACGAGGATCTGATGAGCCTTGTTTATCATTGTTAATGGCTGCCCTTGATTGACTGACTGACTACCCGTCACTTGATAATTAAATATCCTAAAAAGATATTTTCCTAGGCTCAGGCATCGAACAGACTCATGGAATCTAAGGTGTTTACTATAAGCTTTTGAGGAAGTTAACAACGCTGTCCAGTCCTCTTTTCCCAGATGGAAATGAGAAACCACAATAATCATAGAGGCTTATGATTCCGTGGAATCCATCCTCGAGGTGGTACCAGGTCACTCGAACTCCGTTGTCCTCCAGTCTCTTCTTGTAAAGCAAGCCGTCGTCCCTCAGCACATCGTACTCGCAAGTCAGGATGAAAGACTCGGGCAGCTGGTGAACAATGGCATCTTCAGCCAACAGCGGACACAGGTTGGGCTCACAGAATCCTTTCACTGTCTCATAAACTTCAGCTATAAAATCAGTGGGTCTCAGTGGCTTCACACCTCTCACCTTAAATTTTTCGGGGATGTTATCCGGACTCACCCACTTCCTGTACTTCAGCCTCATGTCTGGAGGAATATGAGAGCCCTCCAGCACCTCCTGCATATGCAGCGCGTGCCCATTGAGGTACTGCAGAGCAAAGAAAGCAGCACGTTCTCGGAACAGGAGAGGGACTCCCCGATTTTGATGATAGGATGGTAAATTGAAGTCCAGCGCCTGAAGGCCTGGGTAGATCAGGATCTGAGCACGTAGTTTGGGGAGGTCTGATCTCCCTGCAAGGGTCTGGCTAACGGCAGCTGCCAGATTGCCCCCAGCACTGTCCCCACAGACGATGACATTGGCAGGATCCACGCCGTAGTGCTCTGTATTCCTCAGGAAGTGTATGGTGGCATTCAGACAGTCTTCGTACGCAGCCGGGTATTTGTGTTCGGGAGCTAAACGATACCTGACGCACAAAAGGAGACGAGAGAAGGAAATGTCATTAGTTTGAACCCAGAAATGGCATCCTATGCTGGCTCCTGCCCTACCTTTTTGGGGTGGTTTTCCTGCGGGTCAGGATACCCATTCCCTCCTTAAGCAGACAATCGTCAGTCAGGGATTGAAGATAAACTGTAAATTGTGTGTTCAACCACAAGGACTCAGTAAAGGAGGTTCTGATTTTGAGTCTCACTAAGACTTTTGACATTTCTTAGTCATGCTGTAAACTCCCTCTGGATTCTTGACAGGATAATTTAATAATTTTGTGCCTCTGCTTCCTATGTGTAAAATAGGAGCAATGCAGTGCAATTACTCTCTATTTTTCTAGAAATCATGATCGTTTGGAGCATCTTGTTACATGCTCATATGTTCAGCACAAGGAAGACTTTTTTTACCTAAGGTTTTGATTGGCTTTTATAGGCTTAGTGTGCCAAATATTTCTATTTGGGTCCTTTCTGACTACATCAGGGGATGAACAGTTAGGAGCTATGAAACCTCTATTATCATTATTTGTCTCTCCATGGACTTCACTGAATTCCATAGAAATTTCTCTGCAAAAGAAGAACATCTCTAAAACCGGTGCAGCTCTGCTGTACAGCACAGAGACAATAATGTCCCAAGAACAGAACTGAGCAGGGTTCACTTACTGAACAGACACAAGTACCGACTCGCTCTCTCTGGACAGGTAGCGACAGACTTTTTCATAGGTATCTGGAAAAGAAATATTTTCATTAGTGCTTTGCTGTTGCCCTGGTCTCTGAGACAGCTAGGGAAGGTTCATTCTGGAAAGACATCTGTTTGTCTTCAGACTTCCTCCCAAATCACGTGCTGAAGGCTCCTCTTATTTCAACTTTACAAAAAGGTGGGAACGTTCTTTCTACATGACTACAATTCCTCCAGCACGTATCTTACCGAGACTTCCAAACACCCATCCTCCTCCGTGAAAGAAGAGGATACCTCTCCTTCGCCCGTCTGAGGTAGCTTTCGGCTGATAGACCCTCACAGGTACTTTGTTAAACTGCAGATCCTGGATAAAGAGCTTTGGATCCACTCCTAGTTTCCGCCCCTGTCGCACGTATCGGCCAAAAGTGATTTGACTGCAAAGTCCAGTCTTCTCCAAAACCCTTCCCTGTTAAAGGTAAAAGTCTTGAGTTAGCCAAGCTGTGAACACTCCACGTCGTACTTACATTGAACAGTATGGAGGGAAATTTTTAAAGAAACACAGAGCTAACAAAAAAACCAAGCAAACAAAAAGTGTGATGTTGTAAAATGTGAGTACAGTCCAAGAATACATACAATAATAATGACAGAAGCAGTTAGAATGCCTTCTGCGAGGACTGGTCGCAGAGGAGGGTAACGGCTACGCAAGCATCTCCTAAACACCCTCTAAGTGGCTTCCTGTACTCTAAGGACCCGTTGGAGAGTTCATTCAAATGGGTTGTTTGGTCTTTGGGTTCTGCTTTAATAAAACTGTGGAAAACAGTGAGGAAAAGCAACTCCACGCTCGGGTTTCTTGATAGGAATGCCCAGTCCTGAGAAAGTGACAGATCCCAGGGTAGAATCAGAAAACAGTGTTTAAGTTTGCCTAGATGAGTTGTATCATGGTGAAGCTCTTACCACCTTTTACCTTCTATCATACCAGCTGGAATCAAAAGAATCAGACTGAAAAGTTTAGGCTTCACATATGGCCATTTACCCCCTCGTCTGATAAAAATAAACCTCTCTGGCTTCAGAAGAGCAATTTTCCCAAGCTCTCATACCCTACTGACTGCAAAACATTTACTTCCATTGCTCAAATCCAGTGTCATTCTAATTCTGCATCAGGAGTTTTATGTAGACTATCCAAACTGGCTGCCTTGGAGTGGAAGATGTATTTTAATTGTCAAGATTGTCCTGCACATCTCTGTGCTAATTTTTATTTCATTTATAATTGATAACAGTGAAGTGTTGGATATAGAAGCAGGAATAAAACCTTTGTAACAACTTTTCCTTGCATAAACCATAAGATTCCTGAATTAGACCTTAACAGCCAGTGAACTTACAGTTCTTAAGTGCCAAGTTGTGTTGTTCAAGTCAGTTACTGCTTTTTTATTTGCACAACAGATTTACTGAGCAAAATCATGAAGCTTCCTTTCCCAATGCTCTTGAATTGAGCTTGCAAGGTAGAACATAAATCTAGTGAACGAATACAAGCTGGGAACCAAGTTAATTAATGGAAACAAACAGATGAACTGTTACAGCTCAGTCACTGAACAAGGTGCCAGTTTTAAATGCCCAGTAAGAGTCTTTATCCCTTCCCTTCTTGTCACCTTCTGATGGGATTCGGGAGAGCTGAGTGGCTTTGTCAGTCAATTCCAAGAGGATGTAAGTGGTGCAAGAAACAGCGAGGAGGAAAACAAGGGCTGTGGGATAGCAAGGGCAATGTTGTGGCTGAAGGAGTGAAGGAGAAAAATGAATATTTTTTTTAAAAAAGATACATCGAAGAGTTTCGGGGGAGCTCTAATGCCGTTTATGCAATGCTGTAAAGGGAGTCCAGGGATTAAGTAAAGCAGAGTTAACCGGATTTTGCACCATAAATGTCAACCGCGGCAGGAGCAGTCGAAGGGCTGCAGTTTTCTTTGTGCAAGGTGACTTCGCCCGAAGCCGAGGGCAGTTACCAGGCAAAACAGCAGCTCGGCTCTAAATTCGCAGCTTCAATCGGCACCGCCGGTTGGCAATCTCCGCTAACAAGCCCTAGCAGGCTACTTCTGAACGTGCAGAGGGGTTTGGCCAGGAGAAAAGCAGCGTCCCGGTGCAGGGTGCTCCCCCGCAGCGGGGCCAGGCGCATCTTCACCCAGGCTCCCTTCTGCAGGTTGTGCACCCGCGGGCCGGGGCTCGCCCCGAATCCCGTGCGGCCGGCGGGTGCCCGCCCTCGCCCCGACGGACCCCGGCCCCGGGCGGCTCCGGCCCTGCCAAGCCCGCTTCCCCCCGCCCCGCGCCCCGCTGGCAACAGTCCCCCGGTCCCCAACCGATACGCGGCGGGCTCGACTCACCAGGGCCGCCGTGCCCAGCAGGACGGCCAGGACCAGGCGCAGCTTGGCGGGCTGGTTCACCCCCGGCGGGATGTCGTAGCTGG
>JANHFX010008323.1:0-14907 GCA_027560015.1 Chloroceryle amazona
GGAGCACCCCCCACACCTTGACCCCCCTCCTCGTTGTGGGGGGGTAACCCTGAAGCAGAGCCTAGACGGGGAGGGGGCTGCCTCACTTCCAGGATTGTATGCCCAAAACAGCACCTGTAGGGTGCCCCCCTCCCCCGTGCAAATAATAGCAAGGAATTGGAGGTCACATTATTAATGGTGTGTCCCCACACACACGCACACCTTGCAGATGTGCCCCCGCCCCGAACACGCTGTTTTCTAACGCCCTTGGTGTTGCAGGCAGGTTGCACCCCCGTGCTCATCTGGGGGAGGAGGATGGGGTCCTGTGCTGGGGGGGACACGCACCGCAGGCAGCTGGGGACAGGGGGGCTCAGCCGGCGCCTCTGAGAGGCCGGAGCCATGCTGGGGCGGGGGGCAGCCACCGTCTCGAGGGCGCCTGCAGGACCCCCCGAAGTTCTTAAGCAGCACCTCGGCATCGAGGCGTTCAGGGTGTCGTCCCCGGTAGTCGGTGCTTCCCGTGATGGAACGAGTGATGCCGCAGTGACAGGGCTGCGGAGCGGCGTGCCTGCAGCCTGCCTTCTCCACCCCGGCCACACCGGGAAGGCAAAGCGGGGCCTGGGGTGTGCCTGGACCCCGCTGCCCCACCAGCCTCACACCGGTGGGGGTTCGGTGGGACCCGCTGTGGCAGGGTGGCAGACTCCCTGCCAGCCTTTTCCAGGCACCTCATAAACTTCTCCAGGGTTATCTCAATGTGATGCACTGTCACTTAACATGATAATCTCGAAAGCGTGACTTGTGTGTACTGCAAATGTAGATTTTTGTCTGTGCTTGTTTGTTGTTTTGGTTTGTTGTTTTTTTTTAATAATGAGTTTGTATTCCGAAATCAACACTAAATTCTCTTTTCTGACAGGTATCGTTTATTTCTCTTCCTTATCTCCATAGTAATATGCTTTGTTGTGACCAAGTCCTTCCTGCTGACCTGCTGTTTGCCTATCTTTCTGATGGGCATGAGGTACTACTTCAGTAGAAAAGTTATCCTCCACTATCTCGATTGTGCGCTGCATACGGACATGTCTGATATTGAGCAATATTACATGAAACCACCAGGTGAGTATCAATTCCCCGGAGGGAGCCTTCCCCCAGCCCTGCTCGGGGAACATGGCTGCTCCCTGCTGCTGGCGCCTTTTCCTCCTGTCAGCAGCACTGAGCAAGCTCAAAAATCACCAGAATGCAGCTCTGTAGCCACACCAAGCACAAAGCCATCTCTGGTTTGGGTGTTTTTGTGTCGTCCCTCCGTAAATATGTCTAGTCATCCAAGGCAGCCTCCATCTACCACCTGGGTGCAGTGCTTCTGAGTCCCATGGCTGCCCTGGGGACCAGGATACAGGTGCTCAGGGATGCTGAGGCTGGATTGATGCAGGTTATTTACTGCAGGCTAGATCCACCCCAGCCCTTACTACTTGCTCATTGGTATTAACTCTGAGAGTGGGAGGAGGGGGAAATTTTGGTCTTTTCCCCCAAACAAGTAGAGGAGCCTGTTTTAGTTATTGCATCTATTTTGCTGTACTAAAGAAGAATGTTCCTTAATGGATGTGTTTTGGAAGAGGCGTAGATCAGGTATGTAAAGGGCTGCTGCCTGGGTTTGACATAACGTGTTCATCCATTTGTTACATATACACATATAATTAAAACCACAGTATCTGATGATATTTGCTTGTTAAGCTGTAAAAGATCTTGATGTGATTATTAAAAAAATAGGTCTCTTTAGAACTTGTCAGGTGCTATTTCCCTTTTTGAAGGCATATATCTGTGTTGAGGACCAAAGTAATGGGATATCTGGGGTTTGAAGATTGCTTCTGGTGGTCGCTGGGAGAGCAAAGTGATGCCAGTATCACACCTTAGTTCTGTCTTCTCGGGGTACCTGCTCTGTTGCTTTTCAGTGTGGCCATGTTTTTGCTGTATCACTGCTGTTCCCCAGGTATGACCAACCTTTTCCTGGGCCCTTTCAGAAGACTTGTAGAAAGTACCATAGCCACAAACTGTCCCTCACTTCAAATGCGCAATACTGCCTTTTGCTAAAGCAATGCTACTCCTCTAATAAAAATCCCCTGATATCTTAGATGTGCTTGCTTTAGATTTTGTTTCCCATCATAGTCATATCTTATACAGATCTTGTTTCATATTACATACGGGTCGTGTTTCTTTTACAGTGCTTGTTTCTGTAAAAATCAAGTGACTTGTTTAAAAAGCTCAGCCTTCATTAAAGGTGGTGTCAAAAAAATAAAAGGGTGCGTAGCAAAACATTGTTGAACTACTGTAGTGAGGTTCAACGATGTATTATGCAGGGGAAGGCAGCAAGGGACTCCAGCAGAATAAGAACGTGTAATAATATGGAGTTAATAGGTGTTTGAGTTGCATTGCTTATTAATGCTTGGGACCTGTATGGTCACAATTCAGGGCATGGATCAAAGTGCATGTACTTCTAATGCTGGCATATAAAGAAAATAAAGGGAAGGGACTCGGAGGAATGCTCTCAGCTTGTTTAGGGTCAGTGATGTCATGTGGTTCAGCTGTATTGCCAACATGTCTTTGAAACATTACCATTGCTTTTTATTTGGTACGTAAAAGGACTGATTTCAATTTTAGAGCAAGTGTGTGGGCTTTAATTTTTGACAGAATATAATCATGTGTAATTAGGCTTCTGCCATGCTGTAAAAAGCAGATTTATGGGATTGTTGGTGCTTGTTAAAGGTTCTTGATGATAGCATTGTTAAGCAAGTCAGCTGGAGTTGTGATTAGGTGAAGACCAAAGAGGTTTTGGGGGATTGGGGTGGAGAAAGGTGCCTATGGTTCAGGATAGGCACCATAAATGATGCCTGTCCATGTTGCATGAAACTGTGTGATGCTACTTGGCGTAACTGTGCAGAAGGCATGAATCCAGTGATTTGCTCGTGTTTCCCCAAAAAATACAGTTGCTGGATTTCTTCTCTATAAGATAAATACAGTTGTCTTGCAAAAGCCCGGAGCTTTGTGTCCTTTGGAGGCTGTCTGTCTGAACGTATGGAGAAAGGCATGTTACCATGTCGGCACTGTTTGTCCCACCCAAAGGACAGAAAAATGACAACTCCCAGCCCCAAGTTTGTCTTTTATTTGACTAGTTTACAAATTAGCACACCAGCAGAAATAATTGATTGTAGTGGGAATGAGAAGGGCTCGTTGTCCTGTGTATTGCTCTAGATTCATGAGAGCTTTCTCAATGAGGTGTTGTAGAAGAAATGGTCACAGTGAGGGTAGTCTGGTGCAGGAACAGGGGCCCAGAGAGGCTGGAGATGGTCAGAGCTTGATTATCTGAGTTAAAAAAAAATAAAAAAAAAAACCAACAAAACAAACCAACAACCTGATGTAGCTGCAGATAGGCTTGGCTTTTTCTGGGAGTATGACCAGGCATCATCCTGTTCCTTATTTAGAGAATCCTTGTTTACCTCCTTGATTTTTTTTTCTTTTTTCCTAACATGGAAAATAGAGAAAGGGAGCACTTCTGTGGTGGGTTTATGAAATCTTGCTTCTTACTGTGACAAATGCAAAGGTAGACCTGGGACATGGTCTTCAGGTTTGGGATTATGATGTTGGTTGTAGCTTTGCCGAGGCTTTGCTCTTGGCATCCATGGTACCCAGGCACAAAAACCCGTTGTTCACGGTGAGCTTCATGTGGTGCCCGGTGTTGAGGTACCATTATACAGGGCATCTACAGCAAATAGCTTCTGCTAATGCAGGCATCTATAGGAAGGGAATAGTTTAACTATTAAAATGGGTCATTCTTGGTGATTTTGCCAAAGCATCCAGAAAAAAAGGTGGGTCATTTTAAAGCCAAACCAAAAGGACCTGGTTTGCAATGGGATACTGTAAGGACCCAGCTTAATGATTAGTGGTGAAGAGTCCCATGTGTTACATCATATTACGGTTTTTCTTCTGCAGTTTTTCTGAACCTCTCACCTCCAAGTTAGTTATTGTTTTAAATTTCCTCTGCTGGATTTTGTATGAACTGAAAAATAAGTGCTGACAGTGAGTTTTGCAGAAGTACACTAGCCAAAATTTAAATCTTTGTTTTCGCCTGCCCTCCTACACTTATGCCAAGGATCTGGCAGAACATTTGTGCCGGCGCTTAACTTGAGCTTGTGCACGGCAGAGCGACTTGAAATTGCTGTTGATTTGAAAGGAATTGTTTGTGTTGAGTCTTGTGCTGGGGTTTAAAACACAAGGTTGAATGGTTCAAACACCTTCCCAAGCTTTTTGTAAACATGTCTCTTTGATTTTAAAATAGCACTTACAGCAATTTTACCCCCCCATCTTATTTCTTCATAGGCTATAAAAAAAAAGACATTGGAGTGGTAGAAAAGAAAGGAGTGGGATAATGGGCTTAATTGTCAACCAGAGTAACTTAGGCTCTAGTAAACAAAAGGAAAAAAAAAAAAGAAAGAAGGAATTAATTTTAAATAGAGCCCTGCCTCTTGAATTTCTCTACACAAATAAGAGGAGCACAGCTGGAGCTTCTTTTATGGTCTGATGATTTTGACGACTAATCAATTTTACAGTGTCTCTTCAAGCTTCTGTCGCAGTTGGTTGTGTTGCATATTTTTTGCAGTGGTTGGTGTGTTAGATTCTTGTGAGGCTGAGGTCTCTGCTGGAAAGCTGATGGAAACCAGAACTCCTTGCCTCTTATGCAAAACCACCCCTGTCCAAAACAAGTGGAGCCGGGGCTTTGGCTGATGAGCTAGCATGTCTTTCTGCAGTGGTTTGAAGCGTTATCTCCTGCTGTTCACTCTCCTGGCAGGGTCTATTGAGGGGTGTGTATGTGTGTTGTGGTGGTGCACAGACCTGATGGTGGTGAGAGATGGCCTTTGCTAGTGGTTCTGTGCATGGGTGATGAGTTGGCTGGCTGCATTGCAATGCCCAGTGCCGCAGGGTAGGAGGGACAAACAGCTTGGATGGGTGACCAGGAGAGCTGTGGCTGCAGGACCTGGTGGAGTCTTAAGGACATCTGACTTGCATGACGCAGCAGATGAAGCTGAAGTGCTTGCTGTAGGAGGTGTCGGGTCACATTAACCACGCCACGTTGAGAGCTGTGGTTTTCGGCGGTGGCTGCACATCTGCAGTTCTTGCTCTTCGGGTTGGCGGGTGCCTCTGTTTGCCTTGTGCTGGGAAGGGATGTGCGCCTCTGCCCCACTGCCTCCATCCAGGGGTGAGCAGAGCTTCCCTGTCCCACTGCCCTTTGTTCCCTGGTACATGAGTGTGCAGATGAAGAGCCTGCACTGATATCCCAGGCTCTCTCGGGGGGGGACAGGACCCTCAGAAGAGAGCCTACAGGGGAATGGCTCCATAGCGTTCAATTCCTACCACTCAGGTGGCACGTTCCTCATCTGAGCCCAAAGGAATGATGTCCTGCCCTTCTTGGCAGAGGATTTTTGGATCACATCCTTATGCTAGGACATGAGTTGAGGTGGAGCCAGGCTTGAGTTTTGAGGAGGTGAGATCCTATTTGCTTCTCATTCCTTTTGGTGTGTTCCTCCCCTTCTGCAAGATGTTTGTGAAGCAAGCAAGTATTTCAGTTGTGCTCTTGGATCAGGTTGGTTCACAGTGGGTTTGATGCCAGAGGGACAGAGCTGACAGCAGAGGAGTTGAACCTAGGTGTTTGTGAAGGGGGGAGCCACCAGATGTGAACTGTGTTGTTCTTGTTAACCCTGCTTAGGAGGTGCTGAGCCTCGAGGGGGCTGGAGGGTGAGCAACAGTGAGTTTTGGGGTGCAGGGAAAATAAGGGGCTACCTTGGGAGGAGATCCTCGGCCTGGGAGCTGTGGTTGCTTTGCCATCCTCAGGCCCTTTTTAAGGCGGGGGGGGGTTGGTTCTTCCCACAACAGAGCCCCTGGGCGGAGGGGCAGCTGTGGAGCCCAGTTCTTCCACATTCTGGGTAATGCTCAAGCTGCCAGATAAGCAGGAGGCCGCTGCCAGATGATAACATTGTTTGGAAAGAATAGAGCAGCCCTTGCTTTGCAAAGAAAGGGCTTAGTTACCTGATGCTGGGTGAGGGCTCAGAGCTGCTGCTTCCCGGTGGAGGAATGTGTTCTCAGAGTCCTGCCTCGCTCGAGGTGCCCGAGAGGCAGCTGGAATCTGAAGCATCCCTATCTTCAGCATTTCTTGCTGCCTTATGTATTGCCCTGACCTCATGTGTCTGCCAAACCCCTGAGCTAGCTGTCATGCATCAGGATTTTCACACGTGCCTCTCCTCACGTACAACATAGGGTGTTGGGGAGCCTGGTGTGGGGCTGGGAGCTGGAAAACCCAGGGAAGAGGCTGTGTCCTTAGCTCCACCTTGGTGTATCCCAGTTTTGCTCCCCACTGCTGCTGGGAACTGAGGTCAAGTCTTGTCCTCAGGCAGCAGGAGGGTGTTTCCCCAGAGCATCTCAAGTGTCTCCATTGTGATTCAAGGAGGGTGCTCCAAGGGATGTGATCTCCATATCAGAGAGATCCTACAAGATAAGGATTAGAGACCTTTAATGTATTTTATAGTGGGAAGAATTATGTCTGAAAGTATTTCTGAGGGTGGCCTCCTGTGAGGGGGATGGTCAGGGATGCTGCTGCTTAGCAATTTGCATAATTACTTTTGGGTTTCTACAACTTAGCAGCACTGGAACTGCCTGGTTTGGCATTTCTCACCTCCAGTGGAGTTCGTTGGGAAGCAATGGGAAAAACTACTTGTGTTTCCAAGTGTAAGGGATATGCTTTGTCCAGCATTAGTAATGGACCAAAGTGTTTTGTCCTGCAAGCACTTAGCATGGGCACAGTGAGCCAGGCACAGTGCTGCCAGGGCCAGCACCAGCCCACACTGGAGCTCCTAACCTCCACCCCGTGTTCCCAGAGCTGACCGGGGGCTTTCCCCCATCCTAGCAGCAAGGGCGAGCTGAAGGCAGCTCTGCCGGGCCCCAGCGCAGCCGTGCACCCCTGCTGATAAGCACTGGGTACGTCTGGAGGTGACATCGCCTGGGTCCCTTTCAGTGCCGAGCTGTGAGCATCAACCCACTTGAGGGCTTGTGGAGTCTTTCTGCCCCACAAAACCTGTATCATTCTGAGTTTTCTTTCTACTTTGGGGGGCTTCAGGTAGCGCAGAGTAGAAGAGTGGTGCTGGCAGAACAGCCTGTGGATTCAGGGCTATGTCATCCATGCAAATGGGATCATCAGATCCATGGGCAAGCTGCTGCAGCCTTTCCCCCCCTCCTGTTTGTTTATCTATCGCTGGAGCAGGAGCATATGCACATGCACAAACCCATTCCTCAACACGCGTATTCGTAAGGCAAAAATAGCTCTCCTTTCAGACCCACGAGCTTTGGCACAGTCCCATGTCACAATTAGACAAAAATAGATTTTATAGTAAATTTTGCAGAGCAATATAACCTATTTTTTTTCCATGCGTTCAAAAATTCTCTCTAAAGGTAGTCCCTAATTGACATGACCGTCAGTTAATGGAGCTGTATTTGAGTTGTAGCCATGACTGGGTGGATAGGATGCTTCTGAAAGTTAGCTCTGCCTGCAGGTTTTTAAAAACCCCAGTACATACAAGTGCTGCTCATTAATCTTCAATACAAGAAGTAATAAGTTGTATAAATTGAACATCAGTGATTTTTTTTTGGCACAGTTAACTTCTCAAGACTGTCAAAAGCAAGCCATGCTGGGACTTAGGAACATGAAGGGGGCAAGAACATCAGGTGTTCAGTGGTGGGGTTTTTTTTGTTTTGTTGTTTTGTTTGTTTTGGGGTTGTGTGGAGTTTGTTGGTTTGGTGTCTTTTTTGTGTGTTTGTTTGTTTTCCTGTCTTTAAGTTATTTCTTAAAATGTTTTCTCTGGTGTTGGATGTTTTCTGGCATGGTTGTGTGCAACTTCTTAAAATTGCCTTAGTGAATAAACCTAAAGAGGACTACAGAATTTTCTCCCCAGATTTAAATGCAAATTAATTACCCTTATAAAGGCATTTCAGTGGCTCTTCCTTCTCTTGCTTTCTTAGAAATGGCCAGATTTAAAACAAATACTCAAAAGTCTGTTTCAGGTTAAGACTTGCATAATAGACTAAATTTAGCCTTTGTCTCAAGTACCTAACCAGTGGCAGGGATTTTAAAAGTACAAAGCTTTAAACCTCTCTTCACACTGAATTTCGGATGTAGGAACATGAACTGAAAAATCTTATTCCTAAGCACATGATTATATTTATTATATTTAGTATTATATTTAGCCTCTTAGGATTATCTGGGAGTGTCTGTGGTCAAGCTGGTTCCTCCCAGGGGCCTGAATACTTCAGAAATTACCATTAGCCATTGCTCTCTGCCTGAAGACCTCTAAAAATACCGAAAAAGCAGGTTTTTGGTAAAAACCTGAATGCATGGCCTGATTTTTCAAGATGACCAACGATTCAAAATCTCTAAATTTCAGAGTGGGTATCTGAAATTCCTTCTGCAGGCTATATTTAATTATCTGCGGTGGGAAGGGCTGGCGGGGCTCGGTGTGGCCGTGAGCCCCCCGTGTGCTGTTTACTTGCGTTTGGCAGAGCACACACTTTTCTTCTGGTAATGCGGGGCTGGGGAGCTGTTACAAATGATCACATGCTTGATGCTGCTCCCTTCCAAGCTAAAGCAAAAAGAGAGGCTTTGCAGAGCGTTTTGCTGGTATCTGGTTCTGCAAGGTGCCAAGGGATGTACAGCCCCCTTTGTTGTTGCTTTCTGCATCAGTGGAACAGGGAGCTTCAAGGGGTATTTTTAGAAACTTTTTGGGTTTTGTTTTCCTTTTATTCCCTCCACTCCCATGTAGGAAGCTGAGGAATCATTTCTTTTTCCTGACAGGTGGCTAATGAAAACAGTCTTAAAGGGAATCCAAAGATAGCAGCTTTTCTTACCTAGTTTCTACTTGCAAATCGATTACCTGTAAGCAAACAAAGTTTGGCTTTTTTGGTTTGGTGTTTGTTTTGGTATTTTGTTGCTAGGTTTGTTTGTTTGTTTTTGCTAAGGGCCAAGTGGAATCACCAAGAAGCCTTATGCCTTTTAGTAAGGGTGCATTAAAAATTAGTTCATTGTGGTCTGATTAGAGCCAAGCAGAAGCCATGGTATCTGTTACAAGTGGCTTTGAGCCATTCTTTTGAGTCATCTATTGACCCATTGGACCCCAGCAATTAATTAACTATTTATGAAAGCATATATGGTATTATTTATTGTCTTATAGAACTGTTTGACTACTTTTTCTTTCAAGAAATGAAAATTTTATTTCTTACAGGATAATTCTAAAATTTAGACCCAGGACTCCCATGGTTTAGTGCCAAGCTGGGATTCTGCTTTAAAATGAGATTCTGTGAGTGAAAGGAGACTTTTCAAAATAGGTAACAGGCAATATGTATTACAAGTGTATTATTAAGTGGCTACATGAGATATTGCTATTTAAAGATGGATTTGCAACAGCTAATAGAAAAATACAACGCATTAGTCACAGGTTGGTGTGTATTGCTTGAAATAACAACTTGCCAGAAATATTTGTCACTTAAAATTCATGTGCTGCTTCTAGGATTTATTCAAGTGGCAAAACTGAAAACCAACAGTTTTGTGAGAAAATGATTTTTCAGTTCAGCAACTGGAAAATAAAAGGGAGGATAGTTTTGCTCTAAATTAAGCTGATTTACTATTTCCTCTCTGTTTTTTCATTATGAAAAAGGAAAAATCTGTGTTTAATGGTGAATATAATAATTTTTCCAGCCTGAAACAAAATTATTGATTCTGTTACAGCCTTCCTTAAGAAGCAAAGGTGAGACCCAAATATATATTTAATAAAAATACTGATTATGGTAGAGCCATGATACAGTTAATGTTTGTTACCTTCCAGGCAGGTGCTTCTGTTCTTCTTTGCATGGCACTATGAAATCTCTGCTGGGCCAGCGCTGGGATTGCCTGGATCCCAGGTCCTGTTTATATTACATTTACACATTTTTTTAAACCATTGTAGTAGTTGAAGAGGTGGTGTTAAGAGGAACCATCTCCAAAGTCCTGTCAGCTGGGACTTTCCTAGCTGAAGATCTTTGGTGAATTCAAGTCAGATGTGTAAACTGTTTTGAATTGACAAAAGCTTCATTTTTAAGTAAGCTACTTGCCTAGATTTATCCTTGATCACCAGTAATTGCTATACAAGCTGCTGCCACTGTCTCTTGCCAATGTGCTTGAATCCTGACTTGGAAACCAGCATCAGACATGCAAGTTTATTTGCTTTTTACAGTTGCTGCTCTCGGTCTCTGTGCTAACGCTGCTAATTGAAATGGGGGGTGATGGACCAGCTGTCTGGCTGTGAATGGCTCCTCAGTGCACCTCGCACACAGCATTCATTTCAACAGCTATCAAATAATGGTATCTACTATTGGGAACCAATAGCTATTCCTAGAATTACACTTTTGCACCACCACACCCCCCTTCCCTCTGCCACAGCAGTTCTGTATCCCATTTTCCCAGTCTTGTGTCAAACAGCAATATTTGCATTTATTATCCTTTGAATTCTGCTTGGCTCTCTTGTCTGTCCCTGTACTGAATTCTCTGGTGGGTTTGTCTGGTCTGGTTCTTGCTTCATTCGTCACTTGTGGCATTTCCCAAGAGTGGTGGTCCCACACCCAGCATCCCTCTTTGTATCTCTATCTTCCCCTTCCCTCCGTTACACTTTAAATTTATGTTCCTTTGCTTAATCTCATTCTATAAGTACTTTTTTTCTCCTTCTTAGTTTGTTGTTCAGACATTTTGCATGGTGAGTACGCAGGTTTGTTGTTGCTTGGATTATTTCATTTTTGGTGTTGTGGAGTTTTTTTGTTGGGTGTTTTTTTGTTTGTTTGGTTGGGTTTTTTTTTTTAGAATACTCAGAATAACAAAGATGACAAAATACATAGAAGTCAGCAGCACAAGGATATTGTGTCTGCTAAGCTGAAAACAGAGTGCGTCAGTGCACAAACCCACGTGTGGGCAATGGTGGGGAGAGAACGTTTTGCCTAAAGGCAAAAGAGCTGCCATTGACAGGATTTCTTACACCTTCTTTAGGGCATCTGACACACATTGCTCCCAGATGTATCTGGCCATGGCCTATTGATCTTTTTCTGTTATGATTTTTTTCCTATAAACCCCTTTCTTCCCATTTTAATAGGATTTATAAAATCATTATTGCGGTCAGAGTACAGAAAAAAACCCAGATTTCATTTGCTGAGATCAGGGCTTTTTGTTCTTTTTTTGGAGCTGCCAAATCTGTTCATCCTCCCTGGAACTAGCTAACAGCATCAGAAACACAGTGTAACACTTCTAGTGGGAATTCAGGGAAGACCTAAATCTGTATTCTTTCAATTTAAAATAATGTTAAATAGTAGAGCTGCAAAGAGAAGCTTTTGAAAATAGCCTGGTTTGGAGGACCTGCCATTTGTAAGCACTAAGCAATTCTAGATGATGGTTAGAGACAGAGTAAGAGCTCGGTAGATACCCAGCTCTTGCTTACTTAACAGCAGTGAGTGATCATCTTGGTAGAGTCCTCCTTATTAGAATTACCTTGTTACTGGTGGGATTTCTTAAAAATGAAGGAAAGTAAGTGAGGGGGAAGCTACTTCATGAAAGCAGTGCTAATGAGAGGTGGGTCGTTGTTGGTTTTGTTTTTTTTTTTGTTTGGGTTTGGTTTGGTTTTAAATCCAAACTATTTAAAAGGGGTATTTGTAAAACACCTCTTCAGGCTTTTGCTGCCTATAAAGTCAATTAGATTCACTTAATGGCTATGAAAATATACATCTAGTGTGATTTCAAAACCTGCAAATGTTCAGAGGGTAGCATCAAGCTGTGCCTCTCGGGCAGCTATTTTCATTTGGGAATAAGCCATCGTCAGGTTTTACAGGGCTATTTTTGAGCCATCAGTAGTCTGAAAAGCATCAAAGAATTTGCAAGGGTTCTTGAGAAGTGGGAACATTTTTCATGGATAACTCAAACAGCTAAAGAGGATTTCAGTGAAATTCTAAAAAAAAAAATTCACCACAAAACCCACCCACATTCACTGGGATGGTTTCACTTAAAGAATCAGTGGAGTGTTTGCTTTAACTTAATCATGGCCTTAAAACCCTTGTCTCTTGTGGGGAGTTTAGCATCTACTTTGAGGCATCCTTCAGTGTGGGTACAGGTGCTCTTTTGATATTTACAGACCTTTGACATAAATAGGGGATATAGTGATGGAGTAAACCTTGAATTTGCTGTATATGGACTTTCTGCTGCCTGCAAGAATTTACAATGTTACGGGGAAAACTGGTGTATGGAAGAAGGAGTTGCAACTGTGAACCTGCTCTTTGTTATATTCATTCTGCCTTATTGTAGCATCAGGTCTGGGCGTTTAGTGTTACTTGGTGTTGCCTTTGTCGTCGGGTGAAATCCAACAGATGCTCAAAATACTGCATTTCTACCCAGGTTCACATGGATCTGCATCTTTCCCCGGTCTAGCTGGTGTGGGTGCTGTTCATATTTATAAGCTGATCCCTTTTCCGTAGGTGAACATGCCACAAGCTGATGGCATGTGGCATGAAAGTATCTGCTTTCTGAGCAGACTGCCTTTCATTTCCCACATGTCTCCCTGATGGAGGGAGACGTGGCCCAAACTATATCACTCCAATGATTTATTTTGCAAATCTCTTTCAAATCCCTGGCTCTTGAGACTGGTATTGAAGCTGGGGCTCCCATGAACCCCCCTCATGTGAATGTGGGGTGTAAGAAGGTGATAGATGGCCATCGCAGGAGATCTGGGAATAACCAGATTAGGCTTTCGTAGGGACTTTTTGGCCTGATTGGTCTGGCATGGTAGTCTGAACATGTGGCAAAGCTTTTATTTTCTTTTTAATTTTAGAGATCTAGAGATTTACATCTGTAAGTTTTGTTTTCTATTAATGCATTGTCTACAAGAGGTGCATTGTTTGTGCCCAGCCCAACAGATGTTCATGTATTTATGGATGTAGAATTTTCTTATGCTGCCACATAAAACAAATGCGCTAGTTTCAGTCTGGAGTAGTGGAGTTCAGTCGAATTACACCCAAGGCACATTGTATTGGAAGAGGGATGTAGAAAACATGGTGGCTTTAACAACAGTGAGCATCTAGGTGTGTGTTTTTCTGCTCTGGCTTTACACTTGAGAGTTTGCTGGTAGCTAAAAATTCATGTGTGGTGATGGAGGGCTTGCTCAATACGGTGGGTGGAAGGAGATATTACTGAGGCTTTGTAGAGGACTTTGAGTTTCATTACTTATGTGTCTTGACCCTGTGTTTTCCATCCTTGGTGTGTAGTGTTCTGACAGAGTGGGTGGGAGAAAGCCCTTTACATTGGCATATGCAGGTGGGACACACCAGAGCAACCTTACGCCAGGGCTTAGTGTGGCTGAATTAGTTATATATTAACAGCCCTCCATGGATTAAATATTCACAGTAAATGTAGAAAAGAGGGATGCAGGCAAGAAAAGTGAATATTTATAGTGGGAACCTGTGGTGGGATGGCCATGGGGAGGTGGTACCTGAAGGGCACAAGGTGGCTTCACAGGCTTCTCCTACTGGAAGAAAGCCTGTATCAAAGGGTGTCAGGGGTTGGAAGAGACCTTGGAGATCTTCGAGTCCAACCCCTGTGTTTATTTGCAAGGAGAGGGTGCCCACTGAAGTAGTGTCCCTGGGAGTCCTGGCTGTCATAATGGTCCATTTGCCTCAGAAAGGCTGAGGACCCCCCAGACCCATCTTAGGAGGGGCTCAAAATCTCCTGCAGCCAGGCTTTACAAGCACAGCAGGATGAGAACACAGCGGTACCCCTGTCTGCTGATACTGCCTGACCACCAGAGTCACCACCCACTGTATTGATTTGTTGAGGGTTGAGCTGAAGATGTGGAAAGGGGCAGACACCAGGAGGTGCATGCAGCTGTCAGTGGGTCAGGTTGAGCCCCAGAGCAGCACAGCAAAACACCTCAGGGTGCAGTCCCATGTGGTGGAGTGAGCACCTCCTTCTCTGCTTGTTCAGAAGAGTATGGGCTGGTTGGTAAGCTGTAGGGTAAGAGTCATTGCTAGAGGAAGACCCCCCGCATTTGAAGCATGATAGTGTTAAAAGCACTTAGGGAGTAATTGGAAGACTCACTTCCAGAGAGGTTTGCTAGTTATCTATTTATTTTTATAGGTCAGGAGTTATATTTGCTACAAACTGTAGTGTTAGTCCTGTTGCTGCCTCTAGCCTTTGGTGTCAGAAGTGCATGGTAGGACCCCCCTTTCCAAGGGAAAGGCCTTGTTTCTTGGTGTGCTGCAGGAGGAGATGGCTTTTTTTCAATCACCTTCCATGCCAGGATGAGCTTCTCTGCAGAGACACTGTGCCACCTCAATGGCAGCAGGGCAGAAAAGCTGTGGGTTTGGTTGATTGACCCAAGCCTGATTCTCCATACCAGATTTTTTATCGTTTCAGTTCCCCTGTTACTTGGCCATCTACTCCTTACCCAGAGGTTAAGAGAATAAGTTTGACCTGCTGGCTGAGGGGCTCTGACTGACAGCATTGGTCCTGGTGAGAAGCACTTGAAGAAGCATCCTTGTCAAGTGGCTGGGAAGGACAGAGGCAGTGATCTGTGTTTCAGTGCCACCCTCACTCCTCACCTCGAGCTCCTTCCAGTCTATTGCACTGGATTTGGGGGCTCATGTTGGTGTGCCAGGTGCTAACCATTCACATGCTGTGATTTGATGGGGTGAGCTGGGCCCAACTGATTGTAACTTACATCCTTGTTGTATGCCTGAGCTCTGGGAAATGCATATAGAAACATAGAACATAGAAATGTCTGGGTTGGAAGGGACCTCCAGAGGTCATCTAGTCCAACCCCCTGCTGAGAGCAGGGACATCCT
>JANHFX010008326.1:0-52341 GCA_027560015.1 Chloroceryle amazona
ACAAAACCACACCTGTGGGTTTTTTTAGAGGGAAAAAAAGCCTGCTTGACCCCATGGTTACGTGTTAACCTCCGAACACGCTGATTTTGGCTTTTTACCCAAAACCCCCCCCCCCCCCCCCTTATTTCATCATGAAAGCTTCTGTTTCTTGGAGTCCTAGGCTGAGGCACAAGCTTTAGCTATCAGGTAAACCGTTCTAAAGCAATTAAACAAATACATGGAAGATAAATCCATCTGTGTGTTGTTAAACACAACTACCCATGTGTACTATGAGGCTCAGGGAGTCCCTGACTAAACCAGATACAATTAATTACTATCTGGAAACTAAGTAAGTACAAGAATTTCACTCTATATACCCTGGGTTTTTTTCCCCTACACTTCTCCTGAGCATCCATTTCCAGACACCAAATATTTGGCTAACTGCCAAATCTCTGATGTACACACATCTTCAGATTGGAGAAAAGAACATTGCAGTCTCCTCTTACCCCAGGCTGGAAACTAACCCAAAAGCACTGCAGAGAAGTCTCATAGTCAGAGAAAAAAAAACAGGAAAGAAGCAATATTAAATTGATCCTTGCATCCATGACAACTTCATGCACATCTGTGTAATTTCTGAAAAATATTCATCTAATCTACTACCTACAACTTTTCACTGGCTAAAGCCTCTTAAACATTGCAAACTTCAGTATTTTCATGTGCTTCAGACTCCCTTTTTCCACACCCAGGTATCTAACCTGACTCTTCCTTTCTGCAATTTAAGGCAACTATTTCCTGGCCTGTTCAGCAGGGACAGGAGAATAGATTAATCATCTTTGGCAGAAGGCAGTACATACTTGAAGACTGTTACCGTGTCTCCCCTAAATTTTCTTTTTTACAGTAATAGCACCGGCATGCTCTCTCCTCCAAAAGCCATAACTTTCAGGTGTTTGATCAATCTTTCTGCTGTCCAAATGATCTACTTCAGTCTTGAATTGTGGTGCCCAAAATGAACACAGTACATCACCTAAGGCATCACCCATACAGAAAACAGTAATTACTGTATGTCTCTTGCAGCCTGTATGCCTGTTTATACATCCCAGTATGATGCTTTTTCACAACACCATGACATTGTTGACTGTAATGCGTTTGTCCTCCACAGAGATTTATTATTTGATAAATTGCATAGCAACATGTGTATACATACATAGATTTGGGACTGGAATTTCCAGAGGGTGTTTTAATTTTTCAGTAGAAAACATAGATAGTTTATTGACTTATCTAAAGCAAATTAAAGTTTTATTGACTCCTGCACAGAAACATTACTATTCTAATTATGTAGGAGATTTGGTGATAGTCTTGTGTGTTTTCCTCTAATTAATTGGACACATTTTATTTAGTAATTATGTTTTTACTCTTCTTGTAAAACAATTTATGAAGTCTGAACGTAGTATATATACACACACATCATGGAAAACAAAATCAAGAACCTTACTAAATTCAACTCATATACTTTTCAGAAAAATACGAGCTTGCTTTCTTTCTCTGGCTTCTCCAGATTGCACTCAGCTCCCATCCAGTTCCTCCAGAACAGAGAAGTGGCCTAACAGCCACAGCTTCCCACACAGCAGAAGGAAGAAAACACTTGCAGGACCCTGTACTACTCAAGCTCTTCCTGCATCTTCACTCTTGCGTGTCTGAATGTACTTCTCTCTTGTGGACCTTAAGTGAGAAGATCCTGTCCTCATCTGATAACTAAAGGGTTTCCCAGGGGAGCTGCTTAAATGTCAGTTTACTGAATCACCTTTATACCTCACAGGGAGCACTGGATGTCAGTCCACTGTCTCTCTATGATGCAACAAACTATCCCGGTCAGTGATTATTTCAACATATATGTTGAAAAACATACTTCTTAATTTGGAAGCATATGAAGGGTTGCTGGAAATCTTCCGAGTGTCTTCACCAGACATTATTTCTCTTGCAAATTGTGCAGATGAACAGTTTGAAGGGAAGCACGATTTCAACAGTAGGTTTTACTTTTGTCCAGGATGGATAGCACTTCATCAGTGTGGACTCTAAGTTCTTCTCTTTGAATGGAAGACAAGCAAGAAAGATACCCAAGTGTGGGGAAAATAACAGAACATTAGCAAAGACAGTTGTAAACACACTAAAGTGACATGAAGCTGGGGTGTCAAAGTAACACATATCTCATACTAATTTTAGTCTTGTATGCTTAACAAGTAGAATATCTGTGTTTAGGTAACAGAGGCCTATGATAAAGGCATTCTATTGAACATGCTCAAGTTTCCTGTCCTGCTGTGGGAAAGACAAAAAAAATCTGTGAAAATAGATGATAGACAGGTGAAAGCAACAGGTTTGAAATCTCTCTCTGTAGTAGGGACCAAGCTACATGATGCTTATGTTCCCTGTTGTGTGCCTCTGCAGAGGTGTTGCTTTAGACATCTCCCGATTTGCCAGGTACTGAGAATATACTCACTCTTTGCATTTCTTCTCTGGTTTTGTGGTTGTTCCTGTATCATGCCTGTGTTGGCTCACATGCCAAGATCAAACTGTAGAGAAAACATACTGAGTTTAAGGTATCTTGTCTCATCCTCCCTTTTCCTCTCTCAGTTTTTTATCTTTACTTCCAAACAGAGGACAGGTAGCTGCTTCATTTAAATCACTCTTACTCATCTACAACTTTCCTTCCCATGCGTATTAATCCCTCTTAATATTAGGTCCCTCACTCTCCCAGCTCCAAAAAGTCACACAGAACTAGGAAAAGGTGAGTGAGTCTCCCTGCCAAAACTTTTCCTCCTGGAAATAAAAGCTCTGATCTTCAGAGCTCACTGAAGCAATACGGTACCCCAGTCCTGACTGCTAGTGGGTTCAAGGGCATGGTGGTTAATTTCTTCTTTGCTTCTGGCAGCACTCTGTGCTGTGACAAAGAAAAAAAGGCATGCGTAGGTGCTGGGTAATTACTCTGTTTCTCTGCTTTTTAAGGGAAAAATAAACCACTAAAATATGTTCAGATATTTCAGAAGGATGTAATTAGTAAATAAAAATGTGTATTAGTTCAGACAGCTGTGGGATGGTAACATAGGGACATTCACATAGTGCTGGTCACATGAGTTCTCGCTTAACTCGCTACTGTTACATGGACAGGCTTGCTCACCATCATCCATTCAGCCATTAGCATACTTCTCACTAAAGATATGACTGAAGGTGCAGATGCCCAGCATATTCTTTGAAAGCTTTCTTTTAAAAGCTATAAAATGGGCAATTGCTACACAACAGCCAGGGCTCACACCTGAGTTTCTGGGGGTAAGGAGGAGTTCCCAGCTCATTTAGGAACATGTTGGGCACCTTCACTTGGAAGGGAGCTGGAGGACTCCTTTCCTAGAAAAAAAAGGTAGTTTCCATCTCTGGGGACAACAGAAAGTCTTTTTGAAGGAATTGGATGGGAGGGGTGACTCAGTGATGTCAGGCCACACATCAATCCAACCCCCATCTGTTTTTATCGATATTGATATGATACTTAGGACGATGTATCAAGAGCTCTAATCTATATTCACTGCTGAAGAATTGTTAGCCCCAAATGTTGTCTACTTCTCGTTTTTTTGTTTTCCTTTGTTTCATTGTAACAATAAAGTTTAGAATAATGGAAGAGGTTAAGCAGATGTTCAAATAAGACTGAAACATTTGTTTGCTGACTATTATGTGCTGATGGTGCAGTATAAATAACCAATAATGCAGCCAAGAATCACAACAGCATGTCCCTGGGGAACAAGTAATGATATTTAAGCCCTATTTCAGCAAAATACTTGAACACACACATAGTTTCTAAAATCCATGTTTAATCTCTTCAATCAGATTAGTCTCCAGTGTACTGAAAACAATAGAAAGAGTGACTTGTGCAGATCTCAGGAAATGGGACACCTTAGAGAAATCTAGCATCTGCATGGTGGTTTGTAGAGGGTCTGTGGAAGGATGCTTATGCTCCTTGGGGCTGCCCTCTGTGGATACCCAGAGGAGTGTGAAGTGGTTAGTGCTGCATACCCTAGCTCCAGCTGTGTCTGCACCCGCTCCCTGCCCCCACAAGGGCTGTGGGAAGAAACAAGAGGAGAAGGGAGTACCCCACTGTCCTCCTGCCAGCACAGCGATACAAATTCCAGTTATAACCTCAGCATCACTTTTAGTATATTTTTTTTTCTTTTGGCCATTAACATGTCTCCAAAATCCATCTTAATAAAATTATTATGGTAATTAATTTTCATTGCATCACAAGACACTGAGCTTATCCCTGTTAGTATAAATAAAGATTAATCAGCCAAGAAAACATAGTTTCAAACCACATAGCTTGTAAATGCAATACATTTTTAATGTGAAGATGAAAGAACTGTACATAATGCTGACAATTCACTCTCTGGACCTTTACTCCCTGCTTTAGTAATGATCTAAATCTCACTTAAAATCTATGCCTGGAAGTACAGGCAGCTGCTGTTTTTGAAGGCTTTTATTGCTATCCTTATGAATGAAAATTATTAATTTAGTTATTCCTCAAAACTAACAACTAGTGTAGTTCTCTACTTCACTCTTCATTGAAATCCGATTTAGCTCTGCTCTAGAGAGGTCTGGCTTTTTTTTTTTATTGATTGGTAAATTAAATGAAAAATTCTTCATAACACAGTATGGAAAATATTAGTGGGAATGCTATATGACATTTTATCACTCATAGTTATTTACTTTTGTGTATTCTATTAAGGTTTGTGTGGAGATTTCCCACTTCATTTTACACTTCTTGTAGATTTCAGAGAGTGATCTGTGTACCAGGGTAATAAACCTGCACCTCAGTGAGTATATTCTGTGAGAAGATAAGTAAATCAGGAAACACTTTAAGCTCAAAATGGAGAAAGAATAGGAATCCTATACAATGGCCTGAATAGGACCATTACATCACAGGTGTCATGTGGATGATCAATACAATGTAAGTCACAGCAGAAGAAAAAGTGTCTTCTGCATCTGCAATATGAAGCACATTCTCATATGAAATGCCTCTTTCTTCAAAGCTTAGAAAGCTCCAAATCAGCACTGTGAATCGGGGTCATCGATGCCATCTTTTTTTTCAAAGTAGAGGCATATTCAAGGTTATTCTCACACAGAGTCATCATCAAGTATTTTATATGTAGGCACATTTTATTTATTTACATGAACATGGATGCTTATAAGTTTAATTCCTCAATTAATACAGATAACTGCTTACTATTTTTTGCAAGTAAGATGAAATTAGTTGCTTATAGTGGCAAAGTGCAACCATTGCAACAGAATTGGTGCTAGACTTACAATTCTGGCTTTTTCTTTAGTTGGTGGATCGTTCCAATTGTTCCTCATCATAGAATCATAGAATTATAGAATGCTTTGGGTTGTAAGGGACCTTAAATATCATCTAGTTCCAAACCCCATGCTAGGGTCAAGGACACTTCCCACTGGATCAGCTTGCTCAAAGCCCCAACCTGCTCTTGAATACATCTAGTGGTGGAGGAACCACAACTTCCCCGGACAACCTGTGCCAGTGTCTCACCACCCTCACAGTGAAGAACTTCTTCCTCATTTCTAATCTAAATCTACCCTCTTCCAGTTTGAAGCCATTGCCCCTCATCCTATCACTACAAGCCTTTGTAAAAAGTCCCTCCCCGGCTTTCTTGTAGGCCCTCTTCAGATATGAGAAGGTCACAAGAAGGTCTCCCCAGAGCCTTCTCTTCTCCAGGCTGAACAACCCCAACTCTCCCAGCTTGTCTTCATTGGAGTGGTGCCCCAGCCCTCTGATCATCTTTGTGGCCTCCTCTGGACCTGCTCTAACATTTACATGTCCTTCTTTTTGGGGGGGCTCCAGAGCTGAACACAGTACCCCACAGGGAGTTTCACCAGAGTGGAGTAGAGGGGGAGAATCACCTCCCTTGACCTGCTGGATACATTTCTTTTTATGAGGTGCAGGATGCAACTGAGGCTTTTTTGGCCACACTCTCACATTGTTGGCTTACATTGAGCTTTTCATCAACCAGGCCTCAAGTCGTTCTCCTCAGGACTTCTCTCAATCAATCCATACCCTGCCCAGCCTGTATTTCTGCTTGGGATTGCCTCAAACCAGGTGCAGGACTTTGCACTTGGCTTTGTTGAGCATCATGAGGTTGTCATGGGCCCATCTCTCAAGTCTGTCAAGGTCCCTCTGGATGCTGTGTTGTTCGTATTTGTCTCAGCACTGCAGGTATTATTTGGCATTTCTATCTCTAGCTATGTAAGCAGCAAACAGATTATATTACCTCCTACACTTTCTTTTTAGTCAATGGACAGATTTGTTCAAATACAGCTTTCCCTTTAATACTTTATGCAAGACATGAGATAAGATAGAAAGTGCAAAATGTAATGGGATTTATTTTGCTATATCTGGATTAATTAAAGGTGATTTGAGATTGTGGAAGATAGATGGGCTTTGCTAAGAATAGCAGTGGTAGTAACTCTGGGCCTGATTTTTGCTGCATAAGAATTGATTTTTTGAAAATATTTAATTCTGTTCTTGAAAATTGGGTTGGAAATGATTTATATTACGATGTTAGATTCAGAGTTAATGAACCTGAAGAGGTATAACCTGGTTTTCAGAATTTCTTCCACCAGACATAGATAATTTGTCTTATGAAATCTTAAAGCATTTAAATGACAAATGTTTGGAGGTAATTGTTAAATTGTTTGATTTAATTTTTGAATAAATGTTGGATCTCTGCCTTTTGGAGAAATACAAAAGAGGATATGTACCTACTGCTACTTCTTTGATTCTTCCTGTATTTTTAATCCTTCTAACTATTTTACTTGGACAAGGCAATCTTAGAAATTCATTGAATCCTTGTTTCTGATCATGAATTACCTACAATGACTTTGATTTCCACAAACGAGTGCCTTCAAACAGAATGGAATCTTTGCAAACATAAAGCAGGAGGCAGCTCAAGCTTGTGATCTTTTAAATGCTATTTGGGTCTTACATGGCTTGTAGACACCTCAGGCATCATGTTGCTTCTTTCATTCTCTGACTTGATTGGGTTCTTATAATTTATCCTCCTTCTTTTCTGGAGCCAAATCCTTTCCTGCTATTTTTGTGTCATCTGGAGGACTGAGAATTTATAAGCAGGTGAAGGATAGCCAAGGAAAATTAATGTAACTATAAAAAAAATCTGACAAAATCTTTCCTAAATGAATGTTCACACAAGTTTTGTTTTGTGTTGAAAAAATAACATTTCAAGACAATGAGAGTATTTTTGTTTGATGTTATTCTGTTGCCAGTGTGATATAAATGGATTGCACCAGTGATTTTTCCAGCAGAAAGTTATGTTTTATCATAAAATCCAACAATAACACAGTTCCTTTAATGTCTCTGTGGTGTGTCTCCTGAATATACTGTCATGGGCAGCATGTAATACTATAAAAATTGAACTCAACTTTGATCATAAATCAGTCTCTCCAAAATAAATCAAGATTCTGGAACAGATAGCTGTAAGTTACAATATCACCATCTATATTGTATTAAGATTAAAAAAAAAAATCTTATTTTTCCCATTCTGTGAATTTGATGTTTTTCAAAATTCTCTTAAAGAAACTAAATTTCTCATCAATATTTTTAAAAAGCTAACCCAGCGAAATGTAAACTCATGCTGTAGACTTCTTAACCTTTCCATTTGAATAGATTGAAAAATAAGTCTAACCCCACTTAATTTGACACAAACTAATTAATCTGTTGGTAAGTGTAAGACTGATAAAAAAATGGTCACAGCTGGAAGTTATGCTGATTGTTCTATTAAGCAATGAGAAAACTCACTCTTGCATTAAAGTTATGAATAGTAAGCGGGAATAAAGAAAAGGAGTTTATTATAGTCCAGCATCAGTACTTCTTTTTATCAGTGGGCACTGTGGGTTAACTGCAAGGAAGAAATGGCAATATGCACAAATGCAGTGTTAGGGGTATCATCTGTGACATATAAAGAGGGAAGTGGAGCAGTGGGCTTTGCCCAAAACAGTGAAATGTATTACCCAGACACTGTCTATGGTGCCCCAACTTTGGTCCATAATAAAATCTGAAAATCAAGCCCTCGTTGTGACAGGTCATTGTTTGCAGCCTTCCACTTGCATACTTGCTATCCAGAACCACCAGAATATTTGCTGTTTCTCCTTCTGCCAGGGTTTCTCCAAGATTAGCTGCTTTGTGTGTTGTCAGCTGTGTCACTGAGGTTCCTTACTTCTTACTGCAACGTTCATTGTGCATTACTTGGTTTCTCCGTCACATGCTAAATGGTTTAATACCATGGTGATATATACTTGGTAAGAAGAAGGCAGGGAGGAGGGGAGAAGCACATCCTTCCTTTTCGTATTTATTATCGGTGCTTCATCCAGAACACATTTAATGAGGCTCCAGATGAAATATGTGAATCTCATCCCTTCAAGCACAATTTGCAAGCACAGAAATATAAAGGGATAGATAACACAATACTGGTTGTTAAAGCATGTATAATGGCTTGTGGTTTTAATAAACACAGAAACATGAGAACAAATTGTATTTCTTACAGTAGGACATTCTGATCATTCAAGCGTAACAACAGAAGCAGCTCATGCACACATTATTACAATGCAGAGCAACAATTTGTATGCATCGACTGTATTTACAGTACTATCCTGAACTTTTTTACCACAAACATAAATTGCCTGTATTATTGCTCACAGGAGAAGTGTCTGTACCGTAATATATTTTTTAATGTTATATTTTAAGGAAAATCAAAGGATGGAAGTAGGTGATTTTAGAAGATAGTTAAATAACAATTGGTTTAATATGTATAGATTTAAGGCTTGAGTGCACGTGACATCTAAGGGGCACTACCACAAGACTTTTTGTGGTTTTTGTTTGTTTGTTTGTTTGTTTTTTATGGTTGTCCAGTATTTCCAGGATTTAGAAAGTGGTCATCTATGCAGTAGGTCACAGCCTGGCTTTACAAATGTTTTGCTGGGTTTTATTGAAACATCCCAGTCATGAGGAGTAGAATTTGTAACCACTGTAGAACAGGACACCCACTGTGAGGTGTGAAGCAAGGATGTGGTCCTAAAAGATGTAGAGCACTTTTAACTCACCTTGCAACTTGTCTTCAGATCCAAGTAAGTTCAGTCCTATTGCTTATCATACTGATCTCCCTGGTTAATGGATATGCAGAAGCAGATGTGCTGAGCAAGAGAGAGTGAGGCTCCACCAGCCCAGTCACAAACGGAATCAATTGCTGTGGGAACACGGGAGGCCTGGATTCACTTTGTCTCTCCACTGAGGGATCTGCCAATCTGTGAGGTAACTCCTGCCCTGGGAAGGGAATGTTTAGAATTGTTGTCTCTGGAAGCTTCTAAAACTAGACTGGACTTAAACATGAGAAAATATTTTGCACAAACTATGCTAGAAGGATGGAAAGGATGAGCTAAGCAGGTTTTTCCCTATGTGAACCTCCAAAATTTCTTGCAGATTCAAAGATTTTGCATTCAGGTTTTTGAGTTTCAGAAGGGAAGCAGGCTAAGGACTAAATCATTCTAACTGCATTTGTCAGAATTGCACACGTGCACACAAGTCTTCTGATCTGAAAATGGGGTTTTGCTACAGTCAGGGTAAGAAAAAGCAAGCAGACAAGGTAAAAAAAATGCATGTTTCAATGGAATATTATACAAATAATTTTAAGTAATTTAAAAACTTAGCTTTATATTGCAAAATGTAAAAGACCTGAATAAAATGAGATATATAAAAGAGCAATATTTTGGAACAACGTAAGTAATATCTGTTCCAGTGTTGTGAAAACAAATCTTTATAAGACTAAAATGCAATCCAAACAAAGTATTGTCAGAAAAACAATCTGGCTTCCTCCATCCCCTGTTGAGCACATTTAAGCTCAACATTTTCAATTACCACTTAATAAACTTCCAGGTACACCTTCTTGAACTTCATGTTCATTAAGATTCAGCCAATCTCTGTTGCAGAAATCAGTGAATTCAAGAAAGTAGGAGCTTGAATTTGTACATATATAAAGCAAGTTTTGTTTGCATTGTTACCTTGTCATGCTACATTTAAAAGCTGCTTTTCTTTTTCATTTTTATGTGTTTCCACTTACAAATGTAAAATATATGTCTTTTAGTCCAAAAATTTTCTGTAGTAGGGTTTGGTCCATAGGTACTTTTTTAAGAGCTTAGCTGATTTTTAAATAACTGTAGTTAGTTTAGTAGTTTAGTCTTAGTACGGCCAGAGAGTGTACAGAAAATAAGAACATGGGTTTTTTATGCATTAGGCAAAATACCACAACATATCGCTAACATAAATTACAAGCATTCAACATTTGTATTGAAAGAGTTCAGGGTGAATGATCGATACAGTGAAGTAACAACTGTTCTTCTCTTGATTTTCTGAAAGACTGATCTGAATACATAGGCAACAGCTGCCTGGTCAAATACCTTGAAAAAAAACCAGCCTAGCATTATTAGTCAGAACTTTCAGTGAAGTGAATCATATCATAACACCATGAAGCTGTTACCATATCCCAGGGAGTAACACTAAGTGCCGTTCAGACATGACTTGCTCCAGTGGAATTCTTCAGTTTCCTGCAGTATAGAAAATGAAGCCCATGTGCATAGTTTGAACCAGCTGGCAGCTCTTTAAATTAGATAGGCATGAGCTACTTAGAAGATCGGACACTCCTCCAGATGCTGCCACAATTGAAAACAAAATAGTTTTCCTTATATTGAGACACCCACATAATTTCTGGCTGTCAAGAGATTGGCATATTTTGACAATTTAACTAAAATAGATGCTTTCGGGCAATAATATAAAAGCTGTAACCTTTCTTGTCAAGGAAGTTTTTCCCTTAAAAATGTGTTGCACTTAAAAAAAAAAATACATTAAAATAAACTCTGAGAAAAATAAGAAAAAAAAAAACAACAAACAACAAAACCCGGATCTGCTGTGAGAACTTTAATAGAAACTATTAGACTTGCTCAGAAACTAACAGTGATGAGAAGCTCTCTTCCCTACTTACACAGCCATGTGAAGGCACTAAAATACCCGCCATCTGCTTTTGCTTGTGCTTTGTTTAGTATGCAGGGTACTGACAAGGAAATCTCATAAGACTCCCAGATTTTATTTCCTTTTTCACTATGGGTACAATTTGTCTGACTGAAAGTGGTAGGCCAAAATTAGGTGAGACAGCATGTTTAAACTGCTTGCCTGCTTTTAGTCATCATTCAGCTGCTCAAGGGCAAGCATCTTTCTCCCCTGCTTACACAGAAGGAACCACTCTAAGATGTCAGATGGAGAAATTACATTCCTGAAAATCTTTTCAGGTCATTACACCAGTGTGAAAGAAATGCACTTCCAGAGCAGATATGCAACATCACCCCTCAATCTCCTTCTGGTGTAGCTCTACATATGTAGACTAACTCCTTCATTACAACTATCCCCATGTACTTCTTTAAAAAGGCTCATACTCATCTCTGTTTCACCAAGACCTTTTACAAAACACAAGACTCAGCAGTACTACCTTGTACAGAAATAGAAGGTCCTGTGAGAGAGCTGAAAGCAGAGCCATAGATGTGCGTCCTCCATCATGAGGAAGGCAAACAAGACATTATGACCATCTCATCACCTCTCAGGAAACTGGACTTGTTCCTCAAATAGGTCCAGAAGAGACAGTTCTTACAAATTCATGCATCAGATCTGCCACAAATCAACCTGCCACCAACCAGACTGGCTGTTGTTTGTGTCCTGTGCTGTCAGCTACCTACTCTCAGGACCTCTCCAGAATGGAGACATTAGGTACTGTAACTTGTTGTCAAGAGAGAGGCATCCTTTTGGTACTGTCAAGGGGGTTGAAGTGGGACAAAGGAGGAGAGGCAAGGGCAATGGGCATCTTACTTCCTCTTAAAGTAGACATCAGTCCCCTTTGTCTGCAGAGCCAAAGCATGGATCATCATCGTACCAATTACAGTCTGGGCTAATGCAGTAATAATCATCATCACTGTAACAAATGCACGAAAGAACCAGATTTGGTTTATATATTTTTTTAATTCAAGAAACAGATGTTCTTTGATGCTCAGTGATACACGATTCTTAGTTAGATACTGCAAACATATTCACTAATGCTGTGAATTAGGAGGTGTCAAGTGCACTAAAGTGGCTTCAGCCAACACTGATTCAGCTGTAAGTCAAAAGATGATGCCAGGATTCAGGAAACATTAGTAAGTTCCTTCAGGTTGTTATAAGCTGGGATGAACTTATCTGCATTGACATCAGTCTGTAATCATTAATTTTAATGTCCTATAGCTCTCTGAACTTCTGCTGTATACTAATTAGTAGATAGCATTATTGAAGCATAGTATGTCTGTGGGATTCCATCCTGTGCATGCAGAATTTGTCCTGTAACATTACTTCATTCAAGTCAGTTGGTCAAATCCAGCATGAAAGAATGGCATCAGTCCATAACTGTGACCAGCTTGACATAAATGCTGTGTCAATTCTGTCCTTGTGGTTCACATTTATGTGAACATTACATAAATGTTCATTAGCTTTTAAAACCAACAAAACACATGAAGCCTGGGCAAAGACAGACTAACAAGTTCCTGTAGGTGAAACGGACCATCAAGATCGCCATTATTTTCCTTCAGTATATGTCTGATTTCAGATAAAATGCTATTTTATCAAAACAAACAAGCAAACAAATCACAGGCATACTGATTTGGATTTTACAGCCTACTTCTAATCAACATTCTAAGGTTTTTTAAGGACTTCAAAATCAGAATCTCCCTTTTTTTAAATGTATTTTTAATTGTTGAATAATTCAGCTCCTTGATAAAACTATTCATCAAGCTCTGAGTCAGCATCTACATTTTATGAACAAAGATGACTCTGATAGCCTCAAAGCCAGTAAACTTGATCATCTCTTCATCAGTCCTGACAACTCAAAGTGTCAGTCATTCTAGAGACTCATTTAGTAAGTTTCTCCACATATTCACTGTCTGCTTTTAATGTTCACAAGATCTGCTGTCAACAAAGAAAAATAAAGGGAAATGAGGTTTGATTTGCATCCTTTTATGATAAGGTTTTTCAGGCACATATTGTCACTATTCCTGTTACAGTGGCATTTGGAAGTACGCCTTTATCAATAATTTCTTTTGTTCGGTTTATTTGTTTTCTCCTTTTTTCTTCTCTTTTCTTCTTGTTGTTTCCTAATTGTAGCGTCCTCTGTGTTTCTTAAAGTGTAGTAACTAAGACAAATTAGGTGAAGCTGAAAGCCAGAGTATTTCTGAATATTTCTGAGTATTCTTGAAGAACTAACAGTAATTGTAAAATAGGATACATAAGGTCTGAGAAAGGAGGGAACTATATGGGGAGGCACTTACCATTTAATTTAGTGCTTAGCCAGTGGCTATGAATTGGTGGCAAACTGAAAGTAATGGTACCTACTGTACAGTTTTTCTACACGCCTTTCCATCTGAGCATGCAGAGAGAAAGTAAACCCGCTGTCAGCAGCAGCACTCAGTCCAGCATTCAAGACCACTTCTATGAGGCAGGTCCAAGGTAAAGCCAAGAAGTCATGTCAGCAAGTCTGGACCGGGATTAGTATCACAGAGGTGTGAGACTGGGCGCAGACACAGCTGCGGTGCAACCGAGCTGGGCACCATGGGCAGGAGGTAGGTTCTCATTCCTACCTCGTTCACAGCAGCCCTCAGCAGCAGAGCTGACACTGGACACAGCCATCACTCCTCCAAGGCTTGACTGTACTCAGGGCTCTGACATAATGCTCTCAACCCATTTTCTTGACCTCAAGAGTCAAGCTTCCTCCCAATGAAAGCCCAGAAGTGCAAAAGTACTCATCTGAATACTAGAGTCAAATGATTAATTCATGGTACATTTTGCTTTCCGAGTGAGTTTGCATGGAAGCTCAGTGGAAGTAATGGTTCTGCTAAAATCCTTCATGTGAAACCTATTGCCTGTCCCCAGAATTGAAAGGGTGGTTTGCCCATCCCAAAATAAACACCTTGCTGCAGTATTGTGGCTTACTGTGATTATAGCCAATGAACTAACAAAACCCTGCTTCTTCTGCAGTAAGGAAAAAAATAATTAAAAAGCTATATTTAGATTACAGCACAAATGGTCATAGTGACAGAGACATACAAAGCACATGTGAGATGAGAACCATTGTTTGAGAAAGGAGTTAGAATAATTGGTTTTCAAGACCTTTTGGAAGTTTTACAATTGAAGTTATATGTCATTTGTCACATAGTTCGGATTTCTCATAACACACAGAGGTTTTCTATTGTCACTTGGTTATCATGATTTGTCCATTCAGTTATGAAGTATTCAGTGTCATTTCTGTCTTTTCAAGTTCATTCTGCATGTCTGTAAATTATAATCCTTTATTAGGGTTGGCAATGAGCTGGAATTTTACTAATGACTTAAAGAATGATATGTCTGCACTTCCTACTTCTTCATATCAATGCCAAATTTAGAAAATTAATTATTCTTCTTTACACCAGCTGTCTGTGCCAGAAGACAGTTGAAAAAATGATAGTGTGAGGAGAAGAGAACAGAAATCAGAGAAGTGGAGAACTGGGATTGAAAATAATTTGATTGTCAGGCTGAAAAGGGAGCACTTTTATGATGCTAGACTACTAGATGCCAAGAGTCATTAAAGAACATTCCAATTAAAAGATCTGAAACTCAGACAGAAACCAAAGGTATCCACCAGTGTTTATTGCCTGAGGTTAAGAGGAAACTGAGTTTAAGGACCACACTTTCTCATACCATATTTTCTACTAGGTTGAGCTGAACATGTAGGATGTCAACTGGCACCCATGAAAAATTACATCTCTAATAAAAAGATGATAGGGAGATGCCTCCAAGGAGTCAGATAGAGTAGTGTAAACACTTTGTCCTACCCTGACATGGTTTTTTAACAGTGAGGCAGATAACGCTCTTTATGGTGCAGCTCTCAAACAGAAGTCAAGGAACCCTCTTCCTGATGAACAATAAAATGTACCCTGTCATATTTACTTTTTTTTTCCACATAACTTGGTACTTCTGTATGCAAGCAACTAAATTCACATAATCCCTTCTGTCAAGAACCATCTTTCAGTTTTCAACTTTACTGTTGAAAGCCAAATGATGAGAAGAATGTCTTTGTGAGGAGAGTGTCATCTGCATGCAGACTTGTGATTGGTGTTCAGGCAATGCACAAAACCAGTTGGAAGAATTTCTCAGTTCGTATCAGATTATATTAAATCCCTACTGATTGGAAGTTCATCTTTCTTATTTTTACAAGATAGCCTATAGCTGTCTATCAACCTGGTAAGAATAGCAGGTTGATTCTATGATTCTATGATTTTTTAAAAAGTATGAAACCTTAGCTGTAGCTTACAGCTTCAACCCTGTTTATCTTTCACTGGCAATGGCACCTTTTGTCATTCTGAGAATTTTGGATGAAGTGTTACATGTAGTTGTTTAGAAATTCTGATTTACAGGCAGAATAAAAAAAATCACTTTCAAAGTGAAACCTGAACAAGTGCGTGACCTTTTTCATTTTACCCCAGGAAAGTCTAGAGAATAAACACAGGTGGACCAGGTGGATCATAGGTTAACCCTTGCAGATTAACAATCTTTAGTCCTTTCTGCATTAAACAATTTTTAAAAAGTCTCTTAAATATTTTAATATTGGTTTGTCGAACTTATGCTTTCTATAGTACCCATTGTTATCAATTTGAATGAAAAGATAACAGTTTTCAGGCTTGAACGCTCAAGGCTAGCCTGATAAATATCTCTGGAAAGTTCACTTAACAGATTCAAAAATGAAAATAGAACAAATTTGGAAGAAAATTTCAGCTGAGCACCTTGCAGTGACTAAATGTTTTTTGTGGTTGAGGTGTTTTGTTGGGGCTTTTTAAGTCTTACTGTTTTGTGCACTTGCCTTCTGAAAATTTTAAATAGCCCTGTGGATGTGCATTAGGCAAATACATATTGCTGCCTCTTGTTTATACCAACTAACCTACAGAATTGTAACAAAAGATGGGACAACAGTAAGAGGCCAAACCTCCTGACAAATTAAACATGGCAAAATGGGGAAAAATGCTGATGGTAATTGCCAAAAACTTCAGGACTTTGCTATTTCATGAGTGAGAAACCTGGAGACAGTCCGCTTCAAAAACCTCGAAGGAGATGCTTGAGCTTTAAGATTTAGAATCATGGTTTTATAATTATTTTATCCCACTTTGGAGTCAAGTATTGTAAGAGTGGGTAAACAACTGTAACTAGATCCAAACCTCAGAAAAATTATGGAATTAATTTTAGGGATTAATGCATTTTATGTGCATAATATACTTTTATAGCCTGTAAAAGTCATCAGCCTTTTAGACATAGATTTCACTCAATGAAGTAGAAAGATTGAGTTAACATATAACATAACAGATCAGGTTTGGAACATTAATTTATAATCCACATAGAACTTTTTTTAGAAAGTATTTTGGTGGATTTAATAACACGAATAACCCTGAAAGTTACAAAGTCTTCACAGAACATAGTGCACATTCAAATGAAGTTAATCCTTATGACTCTGCCATTGAGAGCTCGCTTTTCTTTAAGTCATCAGAATTTGACCAGAGCAGATATCCTTGGGAGATCCTTTGAAGCTGTTTTACAGGCAAAGTTGCATCAAAAAAAAAGTGCCAATTTAAGCTCCCTTATAAGCTTCTCCTCGTTGTAATTACTCTAGCCATATTGCACTACATCTTCCTTTTTTAAGCATCTGTATAACAAAGCACCCTAAAGAAACCAAACAGATTATGATATAGTCTTCAGATAGATTTTTGATTTTTGATTTTTTTTTTAAAAAAAGCCTCTAGCCCAGAAACACATCTCTTCAGCCTTTGCAGTCCTTGGCAAAATAAAATAGCTTGCTGCTGATGAGCTAACGGGATGGAAGTAACACTGTTAATGACCACAGGTGAATGAAATGAGAATCTGATGGTGATTACATGTTCCTGCAGCTGCTCTATAAATTAGGTTGTGCTACATTCCCCCTAAAAGGAGACTGTTGTCTGCAGCTGCTGTTTCACCAGGTAGGCTAGAAGTTTTTTATATAATTTTTTCCTTGATGGATTGACTAGTAATGTCACTGCTACTGCTTGAGAAATTACTTTTTCTTCTATGGGGCTACTTATCTGTACTGTCTGTGTCTCAGTACTTTTTTTTTTTTCTCCTTTGACTGAAGTGCTTAATTTTCTATAGCAGTAGTGTTTGCTATGTTGCTTGTCTATAGCCTTGGTAATTATAATAGCTCTCTATACCTCTAGTGGTTCCATCGAGTCCATATTTTCAACAGACTTCACTATGCTCCCTCTCTTAAACAGGTGAAAAACAAGCCTTGAGAGGTGGGGGCTTTTTTCTCTTTTAAAGGAAGGAGTATAGGTTTTTCTATGGCTTTTGTTTTCCCAAGGTATTAATAAAAAGTTCTGATAAAGGCAGATAAACCTGCATAGCTCACAGCTATGATCTCATGCTTCCCTTTTTCTTTTAGATATTTGTCATAACTATAGTGTTGTTAATTGTTGAAACCATTATCTTATATTTGGTATTTGCTTAATTTGTCTTAATTCCAACTAAGATTGACTGCAGCACTGTGGTACAAAATTCTATTTCTTTTCACCATATGCCACCTTTTGAAATGTCCTTTATAGTCAAGCTTCATAATGACTGTCTCTTGCCAGAAATCACTTTGAAACATATGAAATTCATGTCCCTCAGAAGTCTGAGAAAGGAACAGAGAAATACCCTTTGTGATGGTGTTCCCCATGTGGTAAAATGAACAAGGTTACATCTTGGAAATAAGCCTTTTGCCTTAACAGTTGTTTGTAAGCTCTGTAAAAATGTGTGAGATCTTGTCCTGTTTCTCTATCCTACACTAGTCAGCTAGCATTTCTGTTTATGTTCTAGGGCTTTTTTTCTGCCATCAGTTTCAGTAAGCTCACTGTCAGAATGTATGTCCTAATCTCATTCAGGAGGAGAATCAGAAGGTCCCTAAAAAACTGGTTTGTGGAAATAGAAGTCTGTACCAGGTTAAAGAGGACTTTAAATGTGCTCTGAATTTGTTAAATCTTTTTCCATACATCTCTGATAATTCTCTTTGCCTTTATGGGAAATGTACTAGCTTTGCAGATTACAGGGGCTTTGATGATCCTTTGGTCAGATCTAGTCTGCTAAGTCTGGATCTGACCCCAGAACTATGAAAGATCAGTATAACAGGATCCAGTGTGGATATCTGAAGGCATTCTGGATAAGTGCTTTCAGATGTTGAACGAGTGTATTCATATAATAGGTGGTGAGTGCTCTAGGACTGGTGTTAAATTGGTCCCAAATTGACAATAAGTCACCATTATGCATTTGTTTGGTATTTTGAGGTGATTTGCATGTGCTTGATACATTAATCTTATTTTCAAGAAAGAATGAACTTTTAACTCATGTGGGTGATGGGCAAACTGAAATGTTTATCACTAGACATTAAAAAAAAAATCATGTTATCTCTTGCTATTTGATAAAGTAGTTACTTAGCTGTTGAAGTTCTTAATCAACTCCATGAACTGTTGCTATCAATTCTACAGCTTACATGAGTTTGTAAATGTTAATTTCTTCTGTCACAGGCAAGTCATTATTGTGCTTCTGAGTTCAGTCTTTCTCTACTAAAGATTTAAATAATTCCAAAAGTTTACCTGTGACCTCATGGAACTTTGAGGAAAATGTAAGCTGTATATAATATCAGAATTTTATGCTTTAGCTACTACTTCCTTTGACTCATCTTCCTATGGTATTTTTGCATCACTGCATTTTGAAGATAGTGAAAGAAAAAAAAATTCCATAAACTTAACATTTATGCCCATTGTCTAATATATTTTAACACAATTAATGTCTGCATGAATTTATACTGTGTGTAACAGTAGAGGAAAGAGGTGTATTTCTGTATTCATCAGCAAAAAATTAATGATAGTCATTAGTTAATTCCTCTTTGGCTTAGTTATGGTGATCACTACTGATTCACTTCACCTTCAATAACTACTGTATTCTTTATGTTCAGAATTTATGTTTTTGAAACTTGTAGACACCTTAAACAGAGGTAAAAAATGTTTCCAAAATATCATACAAGGTATGATATGACAAAGGTCCCTCTTCATAAAATTAATGTACAGAAGGATTTTCCGATTGGCTAACACAATGCTTTGTGAAGCTTATTAGAAGTCCAGTAACAAGCGTAACACAAACCTCATAAAAGAAGCTATATAGCAAGGGAGCAAGGAAATTGTTTCTGAAAGTAAAGGTTAACTTTCTCTGGAGAAGTATACAGTTTTATGACTAGTGATGTCCAAATGGCCCATTTACTTAGATTGCTTTCTCTCTTTACAAAATAGGTAATTCCTTTCTGGTGAGAAGGTCTGCTATGTGCTCCCCAGCACAATTAGTAGCCATATACCAGATTTATCTATATTTTTAATGTGCTAATAGATATACCTCTATAAACTGGGGTTTTTGGAGGAGTGCATTTGGGCTTTTTTTTTTCAGTCTAGTTGTCTTCTATTGCCACCTTGGATACCTCCCTTTCTTAAACAGAACAACTTAATCCATGAAATGTAAATCTCTTCACTGAAGTTCTCTAGAGCTACTTCTTTACCCTCTTTGAGTATATTTTCAACCTGGAAAGTCTTGAAGGAAAAAAAATGGCTGTATGTTTTCATGCATCACATGACAATGCTGTACATTCTAAATTAATGTAAAATACTTTGCTCCTAGGAGCAATGAAATCTACATAGGAGCACTAAAGAATACAATGAAAATTTAAGAAACCTTGAAGAACTTCAAGGTAAAATGCAGTATGTCTTTCAATAGAGAAATATGCATTATAAAACTCTATAGGCTTTTGTCCTTTAGTTGTCCTTTACTGACTCTTAATATGAAAAGTACATTCCTCCAATTAAAAAAAAGAGACAGCAGAGAAATTAACAGGGAGCTTTGATTGTGAGCATATCATGGACTTAGCATGATCCAAGAGCTTATTTGCTCTTATTCTTCAATTTCCTTACAATAAGTAATTATCTTCTGGTCATTTATCTTATTTGATTAATATTCTACCATTTTATGAAAAGCTGTTTCTGACAAACAAAAGTAAAGCCTGCAATTCACTAATTTAATTCAGTGTTGAAGTAGAAAAAAAATGCAACAAATTATTGGATCACTGTTTGAAAACTGAAGAAAGGCAGAAGTTCAAAAAGGGATTTTAAAACTCTATCCCTTATCAGTGACATTTTTCTTCAGACTCTCTTCACATCCTATCAACAACAATAACATAAGAATTTAATATATGCTTCCAAGCAGCACATCACCTCATTTTTATCTAGTTTCTGAAAGTAACTGAAAAATTATCTTTTATCTTTTTCTGAAGCATGAAGTTTTGACCATGGCAGACAGAGATTAATTTGTTGATCTTAAGTCTCATGCTATCTAGAGAAAGTTATATTATAAATACTAAACAGGAGATAAAATTCTCTTATAGGATGAGAGAAAGTTAATACCATTTGCCTCCCTCTCTGCAGGAAACATGTTGGGGGGGGGGGAAGCCCTGATTCCACTTATGTATTTCCTAGCTATTTATAATGTCATATTTAATTTAGCTTTTTGTTCAAAGCTCAAGAAATAAAATCTTTCCAACTTAATACTAAGAGGTTCCATATGTCTCCTTTTAGACAACAAATGCATTTGGGACCTGAGAAAGCCATTGTTCATTAGATAATTAAGATGTGGAACACAACACTAAGAATATTTATTTAATAACCACTTACTAAACAAATGTGTAATTTCAAGTTGTCTTATTTGCATGTCTGAGTGGAAAAAGAAAGGAATCTGCATCTCATTTTTTGTTTCAAATGATTACCAAACAGTACTCATTAGGATAATAACAAGAGTAGTGATTTGTCTCCTATCAAAGTTATTTTAGCCCTTAATAAGCATCCTTAGAGAAGGGATCACTCACTTCCTTAGAGCAGACCACTGTTATTAAAAGGAATTCTATTCTAAACTGTTTTCTTTGTGTAAGATGCTTTTCCTTAATTCCCTTTGGTGCTAAGAGAACATAGTGTTAATTTGCAGAATGCAAAATAGTCTATTCAAAAGTTTACATACGTAATCTGTATGCAGAACATTGTATTTTTTAAGTTTGTTAGTATTAAAATAATCACCCCCTGTTATCATCAACTATACAATATTATGATAAAAGGACAAGAAAAAGTATGTTTTCCTTGCAGACAGAGGAACACACTTGTACTGTTAATGAACACACTTAAGACTGTTGATCAGGAACAGCCCCTGAAGAGACAGTGTCAAGGTTTCAGTATATCACTCTTCATCTCTTTTCTGATGAAGAGTAATCAGATTGTTGCAAGTATTCTTGCCCTAAAATTTAATTCACATTAAGCAGTCTGTCTCTGTGTCCCGTATCCTCTACATTAGTTCTTTCAACTTCTCTTAACAGCAAGTTAGCAGAAGTCACTAATACAAATGATAGGACTCTGGTGGAATTAATGAGAAGTCTGAAAAATACAGATTTTTTTCAAAAAGTAGAACTTCCCATTATTCACTGCATAATGTGACAGGAGGGTGGGAACAAAGCAGATGAAAGTCTTGCTTTATTGTTCCTATTTCTCCTGTTCTACTTACACATACCATCAAAGTATCACAATTTATACAGCATTTTGGTATTTATGAACTGCTTTTATAATTAGAGTGGCACTCCTTATTGGGACAAAATAGATGCAGTTGAGCCTAATTAGCTCAGCAGATTTAAACAGGCTATTAGAAAAGAAAGGCTTTTTATTCTTTATAGGCAAAGCAGTGTTATTATAGGTTAGGTATGATGGTCTTCATTACTTTGTGCTTAGAATTCAGGGTTACGTTTTTCATTACAGTTAAGAAATTAATTAGATAGACATGGGGTTTTTTGCAGTAGATTATAGTGTAGGCAGACTAGTTCAATGTGTTACCAAAACGATCTGAAATATATTGTACTAGCTCAAAGAAGTAAGCAAGCTTTAGTCTGGTGAAGCTATAATAGTAATATTATTTTCCTCGCAATAGTTTTTGTCTGACACCATAATCTTGACTTCTCATTTTCCTCTTTCAAATTAGTATAGTAGAAAATAAATAGTAAGTTGAATTATTTTTAATATACATTATAAAAAGCAAGTTAGACAGTACTTAAGTCAGTAAAGTCGTCTAATGAAATTTAACTTCTAGTATTTCTATCAATCCAAGAATCATTAGCAGATCTATTTCTGAACTAAAAAATACTAGTTGAAAAATATTTCACGACTGGGGTGAAAGGAAATGTACCTGTCTTACAAAAGATCCGAGGAATTCCAGACTGATTCATCTTAATTTTCCATAAAGCAACAGAGCAAATAATCTGTGAAAGCTCTCAGGAAAGCAAAGAATTGCCATTAGATGGTTGACCAAAATACAATGTGTCAATGCCAGCTTTTACCTGACAAAAATGCAATTCCAATAGGTGGGAGTAGCAATAACCTTGACTTCTATAAGGCTTTGATATTACCTCATGTGGTGATGATGTGAGCAAACTAAGTAGTTATGACCTAGATAACACTACTATGAGAGTTTTCCCAGCAGTTGTTCTGTGATCCTCAAACAATTATCAATGGATTTTGTCAGACTGGAAGTATATATACAGTGGATTTCTAAAAGGCCTATCCTGAGTCTGATAGTACCTATTCTCCATATAGGCTTTATGAAGAATGTAGTTCCAGTTATGAGACAATGAGGAAAAAATAAGGAAATGAGCAGTTTTTGTCTTGGGCTCTGTGTGAGGTTTGTACATGTAGTTTCTGTCCTCTGCCTTCTCTGTGTGTCATGGCAGGGGGATAAAAACCTCATCCATTGAGGAGACAAGACAGATAAGACTGTTGCTTATTTGCAGGAAGTCTAAGGCAGCAGGGGAGTTTGACTTGTATCAAGGAGTGGAGCAAGTTCTCAAAAAGCTAATTTTTAATGAAGGAAGAGGTAGGTTGGAATGACAAGGGGTTGGAGAGGATGTGATGGTTAGAAGAGGACAGCTGTGATGAGTTCCTCACACTTGAATTTCACCATGGCATGTGCTTTTTGTTGATGACTCTGACTGGGGTCTTAGCTGCGGGTAATTTTCCTCAGCTCTTGGAACAATTCTATAGGTGGTTGGGTTATGTCATCCCAAATAGAAGTTTCTTGTGTTTCCTTTCCATTCTGAGATGGATACTTGCCTCCGAACAGGAGATCTGTGCTTTTTCTCAACACTTCAGTACATAACATTCCAGTAGTTGTTTACTGAAGTGTTTAATTATACTATGTCACATTTTATATTCTGTATTCAAAAGCCAGTCCCTATCCCGCCTGAATTGAAATTCATTCCTAGGTGGTCATCTATGTGTATAGCATTAGGGTGCTCTGTTCATTTGACTTACACAGGGTTAAAACCACACATAGATATAATACTTTTGCAACTTTTTGTTGTTAACAATTTAATACCTATCTAATTACAGAAATGTTGGTGTTTATGAAACTTGTTTACTTATATTTACTTGAGTCTCTTCAGACTACATCAATTCCTTTAGATTACAGGTCAAAAAGAGCACTTTGTCCTTTACAGTTATAAAGTCTAGAAAATAAATGGTCTGCCTATCTACCATTTCTTTCTACCTACTTCTCCATACAGTGCTAATAAAATAATCTGACAACAATTATATTATGGATCCTAAGCTTTGGAAGCATCTAATCAGAAGCATATGGATCTTTTTTCAGAGTGAGTGTTAATCCCAGAAGTGTATGAATAAAATTATATACTTCTAAATGTTATTAGAGAAGCGCAGTCATTAGGCATATCCTTGGTAACTGAAAAAAGAATGGGATACATTTTATTCACTGATGTTATTCAAGTAAAAAAAACAAACAAAAACCAAACAAACAAAAAACAACCCCCCAAAAAAAAGAAACCAACAATTGAATATACAGTTGAAATGCTTATACACTGTGCCTGGCAATGCCATCACAGCAGTACAAAGTATGTTGGTTACAATATTTTTGTATGTTTATGCTTGGGCTCAAGATAAGCTAATATTGATTCTACACTGATTAACACACTTCTCAGGTATTGCCATGACAGGTCTCTGTTTTGGCTACATCACTGTAAAAACAGGCTGCTTATTGGGCAGAGATGTATTTGTAGTCTCTAAGAAGTTATTCTGTGTTTGAATCTGCACTTATATTATCCATAAACAGTTGCAGATCTCCTTTGCTAGCTTAGAAAACACAAGTTTCACCCTTAATAAATGAACTGAATAATAGTACAATGCAGAAATAAATACTGCATTACCATTTCCTCGTCCTTAGTGCCACTGAGTTCAGAGAATTCCAGTTCATGATGGTTGATGATCCTGAGTAAAATAATGTTGTGCAAGTATTTGGTGAACAAAGTACTTTGTCTTCACAGGCAATAGTAATATTATAGGTGGCACAAAACTCGTCATAGGCTGTATCCCAGATGCAGAACTTCCTTCAGGAATAGAAAAGGCGGCCTACTAAATCCATAATATGGTTCTTATTTAAAGAATTATAGCTACCCAAAGAATCCCTGTATCCAACAGATCTGAACAATGTTACTTTTGGTGAGGCATTCAGAAAGATATGTTTAATATAGTCTGTTTAACAAGAATCTATGGGACTAATCTCTAGTATACTGGAAATATTACGATGATATTTTTGGCAAGAATTTGTTTGAATAATATCATATACAGCCTGTTAACTTTTCTGAAGTACTATTCTGATGATGTGAGAATAGGAGACACTATTAGATTCAGTTCCTGACTCATCTGTGAAATACTTCCCCTAGCTCTTCTGGGAGTGTTTTCCTTGGCTCATTTGTCCATATTTAGAATCACAGAAATGTCTGGTTTGTAAGGGACCTCTTAGAGGTCATCTAGTCCAACCCCCCTGCTGACAGCAGGGACATCTTCAATTAGAGAAGGTTTCTCAGAGCCTCATCAAGTCTCACCTTGAATGTCTCCAGGGATGGGGCCTCAACCACCTCCCTGGGCAACTTGTTCCAGTGTTCTACCACCCTCATGTTAAAGAACTTCTTCCTTACATCTAATCTAAATCCACTCTTTTATAATTTAAAAGCATTGCCCCTTGTCCTTTCACCACAGGCCTTTGTAAACAGGCCTTCTCCAGTCTTTATATAAGCTCCCTTCAGGTACTGGAAGGTGGCTGTTAGGTCTCCCCAGAGCCTTCTCCAGGCTGAACAATCCCAGCTGCCTCAGCCTGTCCTCATAGGAGAGGTGTTCCAGCCCCTGATCATCTTTGTGGCCGCTCAAGAAACCCATATCAGTGGTTTCTAAGTAGATGATGGCCTCCACGTTCCTCCCGCAAGCAATCCCCAAAGGGAAATAGATGATATTTATGTTCCCGTAATAACATCACAGGTCTCATGTAAATAGCTGTGACTATCAACTTCAGATACATTCAAAACATGTAACTTGAATGTCTGAGACTCTGTGCAGGGGTACCCACCAGAGTAAAGTCCTGACATGGCATGACAGGTTGCCTCAATGACACTTCTAAAGTCAGTGCAGACCTGGTTCTAGTTCTGGTTTTAAAAATAGCTTTAAAGTGAACCTCACCAGAGTTGCTTTATGCAAAATGTTTTACTAATAGCCCAGAGAAAGACAAAAATGTTTATCCACTAGGATGGTTTTTATCCCTCATTTCTGCTGCATGGTCTTAGCACACACAGGTGCACATTTTTGGGGAGCAGAAAAGATAGTTAAGACCATCACTGCAGCAAGCATGGGTTTATTAGCCTGGAGCCATTTCTGATACTTTTCCATGTGCATTAAAACTATCTAACTGTGCATTGATTATCAAGGGCAAAGTTAGAGGACATCTGTATTTAAAGTACTACCAACACTTTGATTTCTGTCTTTCTGTTTCATGTTGATTAGACTGGTAAGGCAGGCTGCAGTTTTTTATTAAATTTAGAGAACATCAGTCAAACAAAAAGTGTTTTTTATCAGCTTCCTGTTTGAAAAGAACATAAAGGATAACATCAGATTTAACAGGGGAAAAAAAAGATACAAAACTGCTCATCTGTAACCATTTTATATCAACTGCCATTTAGAACTGGAATATATATATTGCATATAAAAAGAGTACCTTTTATTGCCTTTACCCTAAGCCATGGAACTTTGCATGCAAATATATAGCAGTGCTTTGCATCCTTAGAGGAAGAAGTTTTAACTCATCCCCAGCAGGGCTCGGATACTCTGTGTTTTGATATGTAAGGTTATATGAATACAGCGAACTTTAAATGTGAAATAGTGTATTTGGCTGTATAGCAAAGTGTTTGTGATAATAACACCATTGGCTGAAAGATTGATAGTGCTCAGTGTACTCTGCTCTGGTGAGGCTACATCTGGAGTCCTGTTTCCAGTTCTGGGCTTCCCAGTTCAAGAGAGACAGCGAAATACTGAAGAGAGTGCAGCAGAGGCTACAAAGATGCTAAGGGGACAGGACCGTCTCTCTTACAAGGAAAGGCTGTGGGACCTGGGTCCATTTAGCCTGGAGGAGAGGCTTGGACAAGATGATCTCCAGAGGTCCTTTCCAACCTCTACCATTCTGTGCTGATGTGAGTTATCTCATCATCCTTTAGATTCTAATCAAGGCTGTTTTCCGTAGTGTTTGGTAACAGATATCGTGCTATTACTGATATTCCAACATCCTTAGATACTCCTAGAGTAAATTAGGAGGAATAAAGTTCCCAATGAACAGGTGATTAATTGTGTTATCATTGTCTACAGCTATAGCAGCAAGTAGTATGGCAAAAAGATCTGTAGAATGGTATTAAGGAGAATTGGATGTGTTATGAGGGAGAAGAGAGGCTGCTTTGGACTAGCTTTACTCTGGGCCCAGGGACTGAAAGTGGATTAACTCATGGAGCGTGTCAGGTGTGTACTGTGTGCACATCTTTCAGTTTAGTTTCACCCAAAAGAAATCCAGCTCATATGCTCTGAGGCTATTCTGTGTTCGGGCTCAATCAGGTTTGCTTCAGAAACAGCCCCCCTGATTCTCACTAAAACAGTAACATGCGCATTGCACTATTTTAGTTTATCAAAGAAGATTTAGCTCTGGTTGTCCCTAAACACAGCCTGTAGACAATTTATCCACGCAAAGACTCCATTTGCTTATTTTACTAATTGCCCTAAACTGAATTGCAGAGATCAGCTTTGTAGCAAGTGTAATCTGGGGGCCGTATTCATAGTTATGATGACAGGCTACAAAGCATTTTAATTTCCTACTGCAACTTAAGCTGAAAGAAACTTACCACAGCAGCACTTGGTATCTTCTACTCGGCAGTTAAAAACCTAAATATGTTAAGCAAACTTCCTCTCCCCTATCGACCATCATACAGTTCACTGGATGAAACTGGTGACACAGTGTCCATGTAGGGTGAACCTGTATTGCAGAAAGGCCTTCAGCAACCTGATCTAAGTTGGCTCTGCTGTTAGGAGGCAGTTGAGTAAATGACCTCCATTGGTCCCTCCAGACAGAATTGTTCTAGAGATTCCACAGTTTCTATCTTCTTAGTACTGACTGATTTGGCAATAATTGGTTTTGACATTGAGTTTTCATCAAATCAGAACTTTCAGACACTACTAAATTACCCTCATAAGATTTTACTCTCTCAGATTATCTCTGGAAAATTCAGGCCTCATAATGAGAAGTAATGCTTTTATACCCTGACAATTAAAAAGAAAGGGCTAAATATGATTAAATATGAACCTTCTATACCATTACCTGCCTACTAGACTGATGAAAAGTATTGGAGTATGGGAAGCCTATAAATTAAACGTATTACTTAGGGTTTGTTTTTCAGTGTGTGTCACTACTTAAACCTTGAGAACAATTGGTTTTTTTTGACTCATCAGTATAACTTTTTTCCAGTCCTCTCCAAATAATTTGCAGAAAAATAAATCCATTTTTCCTTTTTAGAATCATAGAATAGTTTGTGTTGGAAGGGACCTTAAAGATCATCTAATTCCAACCCCCCTGCCATGGGCAGGAACACATCCCACTAGAGCAGGTTGCTCAAAGCCCTGTCCAACCTGGATTTGAATGCTTCCAGTGATGGAACACCCACAACTTCTTTGGGAAACCTGTTCCAGTGTCTCACCACCCTGAAAGTAAGGATTTTCTTCCTAATATCTAAAATTTACACTCTTTCAGTTTAAACCATTACACCTCATCCTATCACTACACTTCCTGACAAGGAGCCCCTCCCTATCTTTCCTGTAAGTCTGATTTACATACTGAAAGGCTGCAATAAGGTCTTCCCAGAGACCACTCTCTTCCAGGCTGAACAACCCCAACTCTGTCAGCCTGGTCTCACAGAGCAGGTGCTCCAGCATTCTGATCACCTTTGTAGCCCACCTCTGAACTCGCTCAAGCAGGTCCGTGTCTTTCCTATGTTGGTGGCCCTGAAGCTGAACAGGGTACTCCAAGTGAGGTCTCACAAGAGTTGGAGGATCACCTCCCTCAACCTGCTGGCTATGCTGCTGAACCAGCCCAGGATGCAATTGGCTTTCTAGGCTGTGACCACACATTGCTGGGTCATATTCAGTTTTTCATCCACTGACATGACCAAGTACTTCTCCACAGGACTGCTCTCCATCCACTTATCACCCAGACTGTGTCCATGTTTGGGATTGCCCCAACTCAGGTGCAGGACCTTGCATTTGGCATTGCTGAACTTCAAGAGGTTCACATGCGCGCCCCCCCCCCCCAGCCTGTCAAGGCCTCTGGATAGCATCCCTTCCCTCTAGAGCATCATTTATGCGACAAATTTAGGACTTGAACTCAGACTTTTGATTATTCATCTTTTTTTCATTATGCTTACAGGTATAGTAAGAAACCACACAACTGGAATAGTTTGAAACTTTCTAACCCAGTAATTGTGGAGATCACTTCAGGCTTGCAGTGGCAGTTAGTGAGCTCTGATTTGATTTAGCGAATTACCATTTCTAGCAGGTTACTTCTACAGTTCCTCTGTCATTATTTCTATTTCTTTTATTTTGACTCAAATTTCATCTTGGGAAAACTGATTTGCAACCATTCATTACTTTAAATATCTATTTAAAGGTGAACAGTTTCTGTTGGAGTTTGAGTTATTTCAAAATTTATTTTTGTAATACAATTAGATGTGCTCAATTACTTGCATAAACATTATTTTTCTCAATTTATCCATTCTTTAAAAGGAATAGTGTTTCCTTGCCCCATTGAGACCTTAAGAGAGGCCTTGTTGGTATGGGTTGACCTTTTAGGGTACTATTTTGATTGTTGTGACAAACGGGTATGTTTTCTGAAGCATCTGTATTATAACTTCCACTGAAAAGCAAACCTCAAAATATGCTGTCTCATATCCATCTGATGAGAGCTTTACTGTTACCCATACGTTGTATGTAACTATCAGCTCAAGCTAGTGGGACAAAAGGTATCTGTAGTGTAGCAGAAATGTGACTGCAAAATAGTTTTTTAAATACAGAGTTTTAGTTGGGATCTAAAACATGGCATCTTATACCTGTAAACCCAAGTAATTCTGCTGTTTGTATGTCTCTTTTATTCTCTGAAGCAATTAGATAGCTAGTTTAAGTCAGGTGTCCTAAGTTACAGAAAACACAATACCTCTCTCACTTACCTCTTGGAGTTATGAAGCAATAGAATGGGTGATTGGGTGGAGCTCTTAATGATTATCAAATGAAGATTTACTGAGGTCTCATCTATTTATTTATTGTTAATAGCCATTTCTGAGTATATGCTAAACAGACTTTCTCATACTCAACAATAAAGTTTAGGATTTTTGTTTAATATTGCAATATGTACAAAGCTTGATTAAACAAGCTGGATTTCAAAAGTTCAGGGGTTTTTTTATGCTGCCAGTTGCAGTGTGGTTGCATTTTTTGCTGATATAGAAATCTTTGTACATGTGACATTATCCAGAGTAATTGTACATTTTTTAACAGTCATATTACTCTGTGAAGAACTAGTGATTTGACTCCTTGACTCCTGCAGTTCCCAATCTCTTTATTAGCAGTAAAAGTAACATCAGTGTAAATTGCTTCAGAGGGGAATCCACTTGGATTTTAGCAGGGATAAAGGCAGAAATTTTCAGATTAAAATGTTGTTTACATTAAGAACAGAATTTCAGTGCAATTACGGTGTTCAAATAATTTATCTGATGCTATTTTTATTTATAATGGGAAAACAACCACAGTAATTGTATTAAATGGTGTAAATTTGTTTACATGGTTTGTAAAGGAAGAAATACAGAGCATCTTTTCCTTCCTACAATGTTCAGAGTCAGCCTCTACTGTCGAAAGGTAGAGTTTGGCTTTTTTATTGTTAATGAAATGGTATCATCAAAGTGAATACAGGTGAAGTCAGAGATGGAAGGAACCTTTAGCTTAACTTCTATATCTATAAATGTGCATTTAACTTAAAGTAACCCACTGTAAAAAGATAAATAGAACTTGAGTACAGGAAAAGACTATCATGGGATGAAGTGACTTAATTCTGGACTTGATTATAAGTATCACTGTGAACAAACACAGGCGAGAGATGTTACAGTTAAGCCTTGTAATGCAATTATTTGGTTATAAGATGCTACCATGTGCTTTACACTTATGTGATACATGGAGAAACATCTTTTCAGTTTCCAGTTTAGGAGTAGGAGACATTAAGTCCTAGTGGACATAAGTCCTAGAGGAGAGAAGAGAGGGGTAAAGGACCAGAATGATTACTTGTGTTCCAAACCCTTGGCCTGCTCTGACAGATACATGTATGAGTTGGAGAAACCATTCTTTACTACTCATCAACTTTTGCCCAAGATCAATAGAATTTATAATTTTGTCCTAAAGACATTTGACACCATTTTTTCTTTTTTCGTCTTCACACGAGTGTATCTATCTGCTGAAATATATTTCCCAACTGAAGTCATCAAAACTGCGAGTGGGTTAGGTCTGCCATTACTCGAGGCTTAGGTCTACATCACTGATCCAGCTGGCAAAAGAGCACTTTGCTTTGGCACTTCCAATTATTACTAAACCGTGAAGCAGGGGACAATCGTGGGGTTTAGGTGTAGGAATTCCATCAGTCTAACATCAGTTTTGCAAATAAACATCAGGATAATCCTTGCCACCCAAGACTGTGCCTGGCTGGTTCTCTGTGTTACACCGCCTATTGAAGAAGTTCATCGTGTCTTGTCAGAAGTTAGAGAACTTTTTTCAAATTTGAAAAATAACTCTTTAGATTTTTGAAAAAGTGCAGAAAAGCTATGAGTCTGTGTTCTTCTATCCACTTGATGTCTTAGAGTACTGCAAATGTATTTTTTCTTCTTGTTTTAAAGTGTGTGAAACTTCACTTTTATTGCTAAACATATTTACATGAAGACAGGATTTATGTTGCATACTTCGTTGACTCCTGCTGTCGTCTTCTCTGAAAGTCATAAGCCTCTGAATGTGAATCCCAGACACTAACAGTGATGTAGCAGACAGGATTATGTCTCTGAGTGAGGAATAAGCAGCTGGAACAGATGAATGCTTACAAAACAAAAGTCGTCTTTGCATGAAAGTGTATTGCTTATTTTCTTTTCCATTTGCCTTTTCAAGGAAAAAGCACAGAGAGGGAAATGAAAAATAGGAAAAACATGCATGTCCTCACTGAGAGGATAAGATCATAAAGTGAAGGATCCTGATGGCTTTAGTGCAAGGGATGCTAAGAGTACCGGTTCCCATGACAAGATACTGACAAGGGACAGACGATGTCCAGCAACTGAATAATGTCTTTGCATGGTTCAGGACTCCAGTTCCTATAACCACGTAAGGCTTCAGACACAGTTCACCAGTCAGAACTGACTGAAAGGTATTTCTTAAGTAGCATTCCAACCGGTACTCAATAACTTCAGTCATTTCATCATTCTGCTTTTGTATACACAGAACACAACCATAGGTCAAAGGAACATGAACAGAGATATGGGTTTTAAAAAACAACCCCCTTCCTATCTGCCAATCCATTACAGAGCCCACGAAGAAGTGTTTCAAGGCTGTGACATGCCTGAGTTTCATTTTATTTTGTGCAACAAGGAAAATTGGTTTTCATGTACTTTCTCACTGCATGCATTAAACAAGCTGAAGTTGTACAGAAGAAATGAAGGAAACTGAATCAGGGCCAGTCATTTCAGGAATGTATTTTGATAGAGAGTTCATTTGTAATAACCCAGGTCAAAGTTGGGAAGTATAATTAAACCACAATTGCCTCTTTCTACTCAAAACCAGTTACTGTATACTCCTCCAGGGAGTTGCTTTACCCTTGATCAGATGTCAGGGTATATACGGTCTATAAAAGCTGAGTTTCATTCGTGTGAAATTCAACTAACACTACCTCCTGCAGGAACCTACAGCTTATGTCCCTAGAAATATCTCTGTTATTGTTCTTTTTAATGACATTTAGGATAATTTTTACTCTCCTGTTCCCAGTACTGCTGAAATCAAGAGCTTGTATATCTGGAAATACTTGGATACAGTCTATGTTGTTTTCCAAAATGGAAGGGATTTTCAAGTTAGCAACCAAGTCCTGCAATGCCTTTTAGAGGAGGGAGGAGGAGAGTGTTTGCTGCATACAGTAGTTTTCGGTAGCTTAGACATCCTCCCCTTTGGCTCTCTCTTCCTTTTCTGCAAGAGAAATGCAAAATACCTTCTTGTTCTTCAAATGCAAGAAGCTGGACAGCTCTCTTTCCTCTTTGAGGAGAGGGTTAGAAAGAATAATACTACAAAACCTTATATGAGAGGTTTTATTAGTGACAAAAAAACCTGCCTTCCATGTGCAGGGAAGTGCAGTACAAAATAGGGAGGCAAAATGGGATGAAATACAAAATGTGCAAGGCAGAATTTGGAGAGGTCTGTCAGACATGTTAGCAAATTGATGTGTTAATGTACTTTGTTTTAGCTTAGAGGCTTAGAGATGGATTCACCTATTGCCTGTCATGAGTTTGGCAAAGGGACTAAGACATTAGGCACAGTGGCTGCTTTTGGCTGTCAACAGCCTATTTTATGAGTCAGAAATACATGGAGCGTGAAAAAATGACCCGATAGGACAGGAACCAAGAATCTGCAGTGCATGCCCCCCGTACAGAAAACTTCTGTGGTGGCAGTGAGCAGTGTTGGTCATCCTAAGCCTGTAAAGATTTTGGGAGATTTTTAGGAGATTCAATATGGATCAAGCCTCGAGGACCCATTTTTCTCTTACACTTTGTTCGGGTTATAAACTTTGTTGTTTCTATTGTTATTTTTAAGTCATTTAATTAATGGAGACCATGAAAAGGAGATTGTAGAAAAGTAAGTAGCTGTATAGTTTGAAGGAGCAGTGGTTTTTCTTATATTGTTAACTTGGTTGGTTCTCATTGCATACTCTCACCTTTAGTGCCGAAGCATTTAGGTTTTATGCTGGACCTTTAATTGTAACAGTAAGGCTAGCAACTCCTGGTACACCATACTTACCCTGAAGTGACATAACGCGTTTGTGAACTCAGCCCGAAAACTCAAACTTGTCAGATTTTAAATATTATTAACAAGGGCTTAACAGTATTTGCCAATGTTTACAAACCATTGTATATTATCTCCTTGGAACAAGGCTAAGAAGTCTGTTTGCATTTTTGAAGTCCTTAAAGAATGGGGCTCTTGTCCAACAATATGGTCTTCATGACTCTGGAAAACAGCAAAAAAAACCAAAACATGAGACACACAAAGCCCCCTCAGATTTTCCTTTTCCCCTGTATTGCAGGTGGGCAGGCACCAGGTCCTCTGGTGCTACCCCTGGGCTTCCCCAAACTCAGTCAAGATGCTATTTTCATTTAAAAAAAAAAAGCATGTCTTGTTCCTTGTTTATTTTTCCCTGTCATTTCACAACAATGCTTTTGGCAGATGGAAATGACTCCAACAGAAAGCCAGGTGCATGCACTGGTGGCTTCCCTGCTAAAAGGGATTTAGTCAGCTGTTCCTTCCACCTGTAAATTGTCTGCCCAATCTCAGCCAGCTACTATGAATGTAATTATTATTGCTCTATTTCAAAAAAGCTAAAACAAGTTCAAGTTGGTTCTGTCAAAAAAATCTGATACCATTACAATTTCTCTCTATTTTCAGGGCTTCATTGTCAATGTAATAATTGCTCTGAGTACCAGCTTCCTTTTGAGTTTGAGGGCATATCCTGATCTGAATTTCCATGAGTTACTTCAGATTTACACCAGAGTAATTGCAATCGGTATCTATTCTGCACTTTTAAATGATAAACAGCTATTTAAATTCACATCTTTAACTCTGTTCCCAAACAGTAAAATCCCGTCTTTTTCTGTGAAGAGATGAGTCACATTCAGGCAGTAATGAGAGACTGTGTGTAGGCATGGCTTCATGGGGCACTCTGCTACCTGGAGGGAAGAGTGCCAATATGTGGCATTTTAAGATCCTTGGGCTTTGAAATGTCCCTTTCCTTAAAGAGAAGCAAACCATTTTCTCAAAAGAACAAATCAAAGCAAGATTTATTCCTTTCCCTGCATTTTTTAGCCTGACATCAAGAGGCCAAATAAGCAGCATGAAACAAATTTCTATACTAAAGTATATATTAAAAAAGAATGTGAGACAGATTCCACATTAATGGACAGAAGCACAGAACTTTGCACATAGTGACAATGCAAACAGCATAGCTCTCTTTATCTCTGATCAAAAGCACTTGGGTAGAAGCAGCAGTCTTTACACAAATGTACCCCAAGACAGATTTGCAGGAGTTACAAATTGAGAGCAGAAAAAAGCAGCAGCCCAGCATGAGTGAAAAAAATTCCCAGACAAGGCACTAGGCAAACTGCCTGGGGGTGAGCCTTTTCTGATGGCTGGTTGCCCAGTCTTGTGCAAGGAGAGATGGAGTCTTAATAATACACAGATTCCCAAGATGAAAAGCCAAACAGGACCACAGTGTTCACTGAGTGGTGTGATACAGACTGTAGAGCTTCCTGGAATTACATCCTGTGCAAGTTACTGCATAATAGAAGAAAATGGCCAAATTTTTTTTTAAACCCTGAAGCCATAATATAACAACCACCACAATGTTTGTTTTGCGTGTTCCAGTAGCCAGTTTTCTACAATCTAGGTAATGTGCACCTTGTCCTGTCTATCGTAGTCTCATTTTGTGTAGCTTCACATTTTAGTTAAAATATATATAATTTTTGTCTACTTGGCAGTTAAATAGCTTCTGTAATTTTCCCAAGTGATGCCCATTTTAGTATTTTTTTAACTGAGCCAGGGTTGTTTGGTTGGGTTTGGGTTTTACTGTGTTTATTTTTTTCTTTGTTTGGGAGGGGAGAGTGTATTAAATTGACTACAGTTAAGTTGCTCTCACTTATGGAAATTCACAGTTACTGTACTTGTCATTGGTATGATACCGTCAGACCTTTCTGTGTCTGTTGTGTTGGTTGCCTCCCAATTTCACCAACAATGTGTTGTAGACTTGCTGAAGAGTCATTGATAAAAAATATGGTTTAAAATTTGTAATCGTGACCACATGGTCTATTTACAAATTGTTAGTTTTTTCACAGTTAGTGTATCAAGCTATTTAATCTAGTTGTCACAAAGATTGTGTGTGTTGTTCTGATATGTAATCAAATTGAGTCAACTCAATGTCTACTATACATAAAGAATTTTGAAAAGTATTTTTATTACTTTATATTTGTAGTATTGTTTATATTATTCAAATATTTTTATAAATTTAGGGTGTACTGCTCACAATAATCCCATGTTGGTCATATAGCTTGATAACGCAGAGAACTAGCAAGTGTTTTTACATGGAGAAAAGCAACGAGGTTAGTTTTTCTCCTTTTAAGTTCATTCACCTTTTTGATTGTTATTAGTGTAGAGGGTTGTTGTGAGGTAATTGTGCAATACCAATACACATGAGTAAGCAAGGATGGAAAAATGGAGGCACTCCAGATATAATAGCTATAGACAGTGAAAAAAGGAAACCGGGAAAACATACATACTATCAAAGTGCATGAGTCTGTGTTCTGCACTGGGTACTTCAGGGCAAAGGCTATAATGACAATTTCAGGCTTATGAGTACCCAAATGTATATTTCAATAAATAAATACATAAAGGCATAAACAGATCACTGCTATTCTTTTTAAAGGTAACTTTCACTATAGGGAGTATTATGTCAATTGGGTCAGCTAAAGTGTTCACAGATAAGCAAGGTCTCTCTCTAGCAAGAAAAATTAGATGTTAAAACCATTGCCATCAGCAACTCAGTCAAATGTGCCTCATCTTTGTAACGGAGAACAGAAGCAATATCAGAATGAGCAAATGTCCAACAGTTAATTTAGTTTAAAAAAAACAACTTCTCAAGGAGTGGATAGGTGTATGGATAAAATCTGATTTGAGTCATTTGTAGACAGCTAGAATATCCTCCAAAGAAAGTTGCAAGAGACTTGTCAGCAGAAGATGTTGATCTCAGGAAACAATCATTAGCAAGTATGTTTTATTTTTACTTTCAGCTCTTTGTATCTCCTTGGCATTTCTCAAGAAATAAAGTATGACTCTCTCCCATTTAGTATTTGGAAAAAATAAAAATTTATATAGATTATTCTTCTGCTGCAGTTTGTTGGTAGGAAGATCAAACATTTTGGCATTTGAAATTTAAGCAGTGTTCACTGGACTTTAACCAGAAGGTCACACAGCCTGTGTTTGTTTGCAGTTTTGAATGTGTATAATCACTGGAACGAGATTTCTAGAGCAAATACTCATAACTGTATATATTAAATGTCCCCCCTTAAAGCTTATAAATACTTCATGGTGTTTGCAGAAAATTGTTTCTGTACCCATAGCAAATAGGGTATATATTCATTAGTGTATTCACAGATGAAGTCTGTAACAGTTGGAGACCTAGCATACTCATTAATTTTTATAAATAGGCATGACAGCTAAGTTGTTGACAGTGTTCAATTGGTTCTGGTAAGTGTGTGTTTCACCTATATATACTTAGCTGAGTATTAGTTTTAATTAGGCAGACATAAATAAATTGGTTATGCTAATTATCTATACTGTCAGCTATTTCTGCTTTGACCAACAATCATTATGATTTCCTTTTATTTTGTTGATTCTGAAAGATCAACCACATATCAATCCACTTCCTCCAGGTGTCTCCTTATGTTCTTCTCTATGTTGTTTGGAGCACCAAGGGACTATTTTGACCTTTCCCTGGTGATGATCACTGCCCACTTTCTATCAATAAATGAGACCTGTCTCCTCCTAGAGTGAACAATGCTTTCTAAGTGAAAGAAGAGAGCGCTATTGCTTTTTGTGCATGGACCATCTGATGGTATATGAGCATGAGCCATATCATTCAGAGGAAGAAAAACTGAATCCTGTGTCTCTGATGGTATTTATCTGACATGTGGCATGAAAGCCTCTCCTGAAAGAATAAAAGGGTAACAGAATGAAATGACCATACTTCAGTTGATGATCAGCACAGTAATAAGAATCCCCTCTGCCTCAGACCACATTTTAGCTGGGGTTTTGGTTTAATATTTTTGGGTTTTAAATCACCCATGCAGGTGTACTCCACAAAACTGAAAAATAACATTTTGTCAGCTAGTGCTTTGGGTGTTAACCTCTGAAATAAGAGGCATCAACTGGAGCTTACAATTTAATTGGCAGGAGACTGAGAATGAGGGAATTTGGAGCAGTTCTGTCCAAACTTCATTCTAATAACCAGCCACCCTTAGGACCAGTGTTACAAGAAATGTGATGTATGTTGGTGAGGTACCATTAGCGCCATTCTTCACCTTTGCTACCTCAATAGCAAGAACTACATAGATGCAAATAATAAATATTTTATCTTTGCAACTTAGAGCTGAGCAATAAATCTAATGATAATAAGTTTTCTATCAAACTACAAAATCAGCAGGGTAGCACTTGTAAGGTAGCTCTTAAGAATATATCCCACTAAATCCACCTTTTGAGTTTTATGATGGTCAAGGCAGTTGAAAGCTTTAGAGTTCTGGATTATTATTACTCATACTTTGTAGCTCATAGTTCATGTTTTTGGGTGCTTCAGACTTGGCTTGGAAATTTTTTGATCTGTTAATTTTGTTACTTTTGTTTTTGGATAAAAGTAGGGGTAATGGGCTATTATTTGTATTATATGTATAGCATTACATAGAAGCTGACCTTACGTATGTACTGCATCTCTACGATGCAGTTTCCATGAAGATGATGTTTATTCTGAAGCTTTTGTAGGCTTATTTTTTCCATGCTGAAAAAAAAAGAATGAAACAGAGTAGAAAATAATGCATTTTTTAGCTGTGTACTGCTTTTTCCTAGTCATTTACCTTTCCAGATTTTGTCTACTGAGGCTGTAGCCTCATGCTTAGAGTTAGTGCTGTCTGGAGATATTGCTTCCAGTAATAATAATATATATATAAATCAAGGTGCTTTGTCTGGGCCAGTTCTATCCAAAACATGACACAAATTTCAGTGTCCTTATTCTCAATATATTCCAATAAAGTTTTGAACAGAACTTTTTTACAGCTGAGATACTGCAATGGTACACAGAGTAACATGGCTTAGGTGGTAGGGGGTGATTAAGTTCTAAAAAGAACTGTAAAACATTTTCCCTGGTTCAAAACCACCCAGTAATATATGTAAAAGCTCCAGTATTGTGGGGGAGGGCATAAATGGGATAAGGGGTAGGTTATTCAGTCAGAAAGAGGTATCAGAGCAGTGGTTCATCAGTGGAATCCTGCAGTGATACAACTGCCTTCCAGTCCATCGGTATAATTCATGATCGTTCTTATTAACTGTGTTTCATGCGGTGGCTGCTCCACACATTTGTTGGAAAAATTGGTACATTAATGGTTTCTATCTCTTAACAGAGGAAACCGGATCCCTACAGTCTATACGAGTCACTGACTTGTGCCAGCACTTCACCTGAAGGATATACCATGGGAACTCTGCTGATTGGAGGTAACTGGTTTAGTTTTTTTCCATGCCAATGAAAGATTTGGGCATGCTGTTTTTACAGGATTGGTTTTCTTCATTGCTCAGCATTCAACTCTTTTGCCACACATACTGTATTTTGTGAATCATTTTCACCCCAATTATATTCTCTCAAGTCCAATGCACCTTGCCTCTAATTTTTCATGGATTACTAATAGGTAAGCCTAAGCAGTAATAAATACTTGCATGGAGAGAGCACATGCTGTGCTTTCAGAATATAGTTTCTTGGACTATGTATGGTTAATTACCTTGGCTTTTCACCCCTTCAGTTTTACTGCTGTTCAAGAACTAAGCCCTGTTTCTCATTTGATTTGCCTTTCAAACAAAAAAAAAACCTGGGATCCCTCTGCAGGAACTACTAGTTAACACAGGAAAGCAGGCCAAAACAGTGACGTGACATCTGACATAGGTTTTGCTCCTTGAAAATGATAATCTCTGCAGGCTCCACAATGTTTACAAGCTGTAAAGAAAGCCAAGCAAAATCCTTGAGACATTTGTCAACCTTATGAGACACCAATGATAATGGTAATTTGATGAATTTTCTATTCCACTACATAGGAAGAATCAGGTTTTGCTGAGATTGCTTTAAATTACATTCAAATAATAACAATGAGGAGGTGGGTGTAAGACTTTTTCCTTGCAGTGTTGGAACCATGAACACAACTTTGACAAGAGAATGGAAAATTTAAATGTGAAAATTACAGTGATAAAGTGAAATATTTAATGTTTAAGGTAAACAACAGAAGATAATTATTGCTTTGCAATTTTTTCACCTGATGGAAGTTACTTATTAGTACATCAGAAGACAGGGAGGAGTCTGACAAAGCAAAGTAGGTCTCTGCTTCTCAAATCCCAAGAGAATTGTTACCACTGGTTGGTGTTATGTTCTCCATGGAAGAAAAATAGCTGTTCTTCAAATTTTTATCACAGCCTGAGCAACTCCTAATTATCTCTGATGGTTAGAAAGGTTATGATCTAAAAAGCTTAATTTTTTAGTCTACAGGAAAACCAAAATCTAGTTCTGGAGTCAGTTTTTACTAATTTCAGTTGGTTTTGAAGTCAGGTATTAGCCATTGCATTCCCAGATATGAGCATGGGGCTATTTTTTTCATAGGCTGGGATTAATAAGATATTTAACACCATTTCTTCTGATGAAATTTTCTATTTAAGCTACTCCTGAGCTCTTAAGAGGAGATACTAATTGAATTTGCTGCAATTTATGTCCCCCCCCTGGAAAGAGAGTCTTAAGACCTTTTTGCATTTTCTTTACATGAATATATATATACTCAGAATGAACCTTTATTATATATAAGTACTTGTTCCTTTTCCCCTTTGTAAGAAAAGTGTAGAATATTAATTAGAAATAAGGTATTTTTAACAGCAGAGATCAACATATTTTCAAAGGTGGCTATTAGTTGTGAGATCTCTCAAAGACCTGATTTTTCAGACACTAGTTAGGAATAGTCTCTGAGAAATGGAAGCTTTTTTAGAGTGTAACACAAAATATGGGGGGGCATGCTTACAACCTTACTTATCTTTTTTAAAAGTGCCAGCCATGATCTATGTATCTGCAGGAAAACAGCTGAAAGTGGGTTGTTTTAAGAGTCATATACAGAAAAAATAGTACATGAGTGTGATATAGTTGATATATATATAGAATGGTTCTCTACTTCTAAGAGCCATCACCTGACACTTTGAAAACTAGAGGGATAGCACTAAACCTAATCCAAGAGGCAAGCCTTTACTGGAAACAGAAATAAGTCATTAATATACATGTTTTCCCTCTCTTACTTCCATAACTGATACACCACTACTAGAGAAAGGAGCAGCATCCCTACCATCTCTATTCATTGCACTGCATCCTGGTCATACCAGCTGTCATCCTTGTAGCTATTGCCACTAGATTCCCACCTCCTAGAGCTGTTGTTTATGTGTCTCTGTTTTTCTGTATTTTAAAGTATTATTGAGAGCTTCTAGCTGCAGAGAAAAGCTTGGAAACGATTTAAATGGAACAGAAGTCTCAAAAGGGCAATAGAATGGCATTGAAATCATTTTTGTGGGGTTGTCTTTTTAGTCTTTGAATGCTTAGGTTTTAGCAAGACTGAAGTGTCCTTTTTACTTGCTGCCAGTCACTTTAAGATACAAATTTGGAACTTCTTTGTATAATGCTGCACCTAAATCCTGATCTGTCTCTTCTGTTCTTTTTCTCTCTACTGGAATCAATGTGGATCTTTGCAGTCAATGTGAATGACAGCTCCAATAGTCTAAACCTGCTTCTTTATGCCTTATCAGGGAAGGTTAGCACAATGCAACAGTACTGAACTTTGAGTTATTTCTTACACAAAAATAAATACAGTTCAGGCAGGCAGCAGAAAGTAGAATTATAGAATTTCTTTGAATGAAAGCTACCTCTAATCATGAAATCATCAATAAAATAAGGGCATGAAAGGAACAGCAGACCTGTTGAAGGTAGCCTTATATGATAATGTCTTTTCCATTAGGCAGTGTTTTTCATGTCCTCCTAGAGGAGAAAGTGAAAGGTGTGTCAGAAGTGAAGGAAATTTATGATATGTAAATTATTAATCTTCTGTAGAGATGAAAGAGACAACTTAGAAGATTCATAATCCAAAGCATGATGGAGTAATGTGGGGTGGGGGAAGGAGGAAGAACAAACAGCTCTATCCATTTCATTTTGGGCAGTTATAGAATAAATGTGCAGCATTTGGTTAATAGTCATGGTCTATGATGGACTGTTTCTGATTAATAAAGGTGGCTTTTTGCCTGTTTACCCATTCTCAGCACTTCAATATTAGAAAAGGTCTTAAACAATTGTACTTATTGTATGAGCATCTAGGTGAGTTTACAAGAGTTGTAAATGCAGATAAAAATAATCATAACCGTAATAATAAATAACATTCTTAATGTTTCATTTCAGAGCTAATATAAACACAGTTGTAGCCACACTAGTAGCACTAAATCAAAGATAAACACCTTTTTAATTATTTTTAGTTCATCCCAATCCAGGACTCACCAGTGTTCTGCTGCTTAGGCGCTGCCACACCCACAGGGAGCAAATTAGGTCATTTAATAGTAGAGAACATCCTAAAAATTCTTTCATGCTACTGTGAAAAACAACCCTGTCAACATGAGTATTTCTTCATTAGGAATAGAAAAATATCCTTAAGGAAAAAAACAATGTTTGATTTTTTAGCTTCATTGATAGAGCCCTTTCTACTGTGAATAGTGATCAAAAAGCAAGGTGACATCGATTTCTTGACGTGCAAAACCATAAAGATAAATAATAATTCACTTGATTAATTCATATTTTAAAAAGTTAATTTCTTTTCAATAATCTGTATGTGTGAACTTCATGTTAAAAATAATAGAAGTATTTGAAATACTGCAAGAGAAAAAGGACAGCAGGTCCTGCATGCTGCCTTTTTTACAATAGGAAATAGTATTATTATGCCATATATGTCAGTTCTATTTGTTCGCTTACCCATATGGGAATTTATCTTTTTTCATCCTTGTTAGCTTGTCTTGACACTGTTTATGCTAAACATGCCTGTGTGCTTTCTTCCTACCCCTTCTGTAAGAAGAAAACTCTTCTAGATCAATTCCCACCCAGTTAAACTTCAAGGGTTTCCCAAAGTATTTTCTGTAGCTTTATATGTGCACGTGTGTGCCCTATGCAAGGACTTGTGGGAGAAACCTGTTCCTTCAGAGGATCAGATTACTCTCTTTGTTAAACTTGCATGCAGAAAGATAACATTGAGGTCAAGAAAGTCCTGCTAGCAAAGAGCCAGTGTCAAGACAAAAATCATGCCCTGCATGGCTGACTGCAGGTCAGGCCATCAGATTTGTCCCCAGGCTGGCACTGGACTTAGAGAAAGCTTTGAGAGGGGAGAGAAGAAAAAAATGCTTTTTATTCTATCAAAGCCATACCAAGATCTGTCCTGTTTTCCCTTCTGTGAAATCTTTTACAAGTAATTTTTCTATTCATGTAGAAAAGCTATCCCCCCATACTCTCTCACTCTAGAGCTGCATCCCATCAATGCCTGAGAACTGCTTGATGTCCCCCTTCTCGGGATGGTTTGACCTTCCACAATGCCTTCAGAGTTTCTCACTGTAACCTTGCCAAAAAGCATTCTCAGTAGGGACCTTGGGGCTTGAAGAAAAAAAAATAACTGAGGTTTTAGCACAGTGAGAGGCTGTGCCTTTTGTGCAACTGCCCCATCTTTGCTCATTTCTTATGAATGCAATGTTAATTACATTTCAGAGACCTAACTGGGATTTTGACATTGCTCTGACAAACACTTTGCAAATAGAGAGACCCCTTGCTTGAACTGTTGTTCATCTTTACCTTTTTCTGAGCTGGTACTAAATTGTGCCAACAGCTGATAAATACCAGGAATTGCAAGGGTAAAATAACTGCAGTAACTATAGACAAAGGAGACAAACCCCAAAATTGGAGGCTGCTGCAGATCCTTTCTGAAAAACTCTTTTACTCCAGAGTCTCTCCCAGTGACATATCCACTGGTACCAACAAGTTTTGTAAATCTCTGTACAATCATTTCACTTGCCTACATAATTACTTGCAAGATTTATGGTATGATCATTTTTCCACTAAACCTTTTAACAAACTTGATTGTTTTCTTATTAACCTTTTCAGAACTCAAACACGCAATACATAAGCTTACTAAGAAAATACGATGAAGAAATTTAATACTAAAAGTTGCAAACTGTTTAAAGGAATGAAAAAATGCAACACCACCTCTCTCATTTCATTCAGCAGAAGGAAATCTAGAGGTTACATTCCCCTATTTTCAGACAGGGTTTTCCACAGACTCTCTTTGAGCAAGGCAGATGCTGTATATTGGTCCTAAATCAAACTCATCGCCCTTATTATCTTCTTTCATGTACAGGAATCCATCTATCTAGTGACAGCAGCCATTTCACAGAAACAGGTCATCTGGCCTTTACATTTTGCAGACCTTAATAATGGGAATTGTTGCACTGATTTCAGGGATCAGCTTCTTCTAGTGCTGGAAATAACCCCAGGAGGGGGTATATTTAAATCATCTGAGGTTTCACCTATACTGCTAAAGAAGAGGACCATGGGGCAACAATTCCTGTTGCTGAAGCCAAATAGCTCAAACCAATGCACAGCCATTTTATATTGACCTGGTCCTCTAAAGCAGACTGCCTGTCCCCCACTTCACAAAGGATCACACACAGAGCTAATAAGCAAAAACCAATATTATTCATGCAAAAACCAACTAGTTACACACACCTACCTACATACTGACCCCCAAGGTGGTAGACAAACAGCCAGCAGGAGGAGGGCACATAGTGTGTGTGGTACCTGGGAATCTCCTGGATCAAGATGTGCATCAGGTCAACCTTCCAAAAGGAAATCCCCTCTCACCACCTCAGTGGGGCACTTATAGCTCTCCTGCCAGGGCCATAGAGACTGCTCTGGTGTTGGTGAATGCATTGCCAGTGCATGCACTGAGGCTGAAAGGTACTTTTTCCACCCACAGTGGCTAATGGCAGTCATCCCCCCTGTTGCACATGTTTAGGGGTCTTGGGGCACCTCTGGTGGTTGTTACTCATCAGTCTTCAGCTCTCTCATCCCATCCTTGAGATGTCCTTTTGTTGTTTGGTTCCTGATACTGCTCACCAAACAAGGAGCTGGTAAGACTGGCTGGCTGGCTGCCTGACTCCCATGCACCTGCACATTCCAGATGTGGGAGCAAGTGCTGTGCTCTCCAGGGGCAGTGCAACAGCGGATCAATGTGTTCCAGTATGGATACGCTGTCATATCCATACACAGATCAGCAACATAGTCGATACTAAGTGGTCCAGATTACACCACACAGATTATAGATATATATCTATATACGCAAGGCATCCTGCTGATCCCAAGATATTTCCTATGCTTTCTTAAACTTTAATATCTGAAAAAAGTGGAGGTTTCATTGCAGATCAGAGTGGTATTTATATATCCATTACCAGTTTTCCTGGTATAAAAGTACAGATGGGCATTGCATGAACTAGCCACAGGGATCCTTCTTAACTTTTCTGTAGTCATCACAAAGAAAACGTGAAAGATTAATTTGTATGACCTAGGAAAAAACTTGCCCAGGTCAGTCTACAGTTTGAACAGAAGCAAGAGCTTGCCTGTATCTCAAGCCAAGCAGGTCCAGTGGTATAATTCCAAGTTAGACCAGCTGTGATTGGATGCAGAGTCGAGGTTGAGGTTGACTACCCCCTCTAATGCTAGCAAATGCAAATAAAAAAATCTAAAATCTGTAAAACAAGTTGCTACCAAACTGGTGCTTCCATCATTGCTATTTCTGTCCCTTATAATAATTGGTAATGGATAAAAACAAAATCATGCATACAGAAGACTAAATATACTTTGACATGGACAGACTGCATAGAGAATCTGCTGAAGACCAGATTATGGGAATTAGAGAGTCTCTCTGACTTATTTAGCCAACATCATCTTTTTAGTGGGTGTTGGTGTGAAATTGGTCAAAAAAGGTGTCAACTTTTGTTTTTCCATCTTTGTATCTTTTTTTGGGTTGGCCTTTACCTTGTGTGGTAGTGGTTGTATAAAGCAGTAACAAAACATTACCACACACAAAGTTTTTTCTATTAATATAATAACACTTTTCTCTCTAAGCAGGAGGAAGCATTCAAATGGAATGCTGTTTCTACATGGGGAATTACAGCTGCATTGCTGCTCTGAAATGGAACAACATTAATCCATTTTCTTGGCAACAATCGCAGCAAGAATGAGAAATGATGCAGTAAACATATGTATAACCTATTCCTCTTACAATCTAAAAAGAATGTCTCCTTAGAGGAGTCCTCAGATGCTGCATTACAGAGGAGACATTTCAGCAACCCTGTCCCTCACAAAATGTTGCTGGAGAAAGAAACAAAATCACAGGACTTCCATATTTAACTTTCAAATGTACTGGTTATTCTGTCAGCATACTTGTTTCCAATGATTTGAGGAGCTTGAGGACAACAAGGCATTGTTTGGATATATGGCTTTGAAATATCTCTGGCTGCATCCACCCTGTATCCCCATCAGAAATGAAGAAACATGCTTGTTCCCAGACCTAGCCTGGATTGCTTTTTTTCCTTTCAATCTGTCCATAAAATGCTAGGGCAGAGAACTGGGTGAGGGTGAAATGTGATACTATTCCTAGCTCTGCTCAGTCCAAGCATGATGGTCAATGGATAAGTCTGACCAGTCTCCACCACAGAATGCCCTTAAAAACTGCTCTCTCCAAACCAGATTGGCCATCCTTACCAGCAATAAACATGCAAGTAGAGAGGCCAAAGTCTAATGTGGGAGATATATCTACACACTTCATCCCAACGTCTCTCAGTTGATGTGGGGTGTCGTTAGACTGCATTGTGGTTTTATAGCAAAGCAAAGGGGAAGCAAGCAAGCAAAAAGCAGCCTGAGAGTGTCTGTCCTCTGCTCTCCCATGGAAATACAATACAGCTACACAAGCAAAAAACTGGAGACAGTTTAAAAAAATCCACTGATTTCAATGGAGACAAAACTGATATAAATTTAAACAGAGCTACTTTGCCTCAGCTCTTTTAACATGGCAGTAATTACACTGATGTGCAATTTAATAAGCAGATCTAGAACAATTTAAATGAATCCATTTGTAAACACTTATGTTTAGCAAAACAGAAACCCCCAAAAGTAAAAAATTGATTCTAGATTATTTAATAACAAAAATAGCAACTTTTCTATGTATGCAGACATCATTTCTGTGGTTTCACCAGATCACTCCAGTACTTAGAGATAAACACACTTTTATGCTTGATAAGGAATAAATATCTAGAGACCTTAGTAGGTTTTAAGTTTAAAATTTTAAAATTATTAACTTCAAAAAGCATGCTGAACAATTCTTTATAATAAATTGATTATATACCTTATTACAACTTCACTTTTCAAGTTATTGCAATTAAATGCTTTAGAAAATTATAATAGCAATAATTCCTTTTCAGACTGGTATTGTGAATAACAAGTTCTGCCCCAAATTAAATGATAAAAAAAGTTAACTAGGCCAACTTCAGGGTTTTTTGGTTTTAATTTAAAGCAAATTGAATTTGGGGTACTGAATTTGAAGTCCTATATATATTATTTTAAGCAGTATTTTTCCTCTTTATCTGAACAGGAACTTTTAAATTACTAATCCTGTAGCAGCCTTCTCATTTGACAGAATTAAACCTGGATGAACATGAAGAAATCTCTGCCTTCATTAACAGATATCCAATTAAACTGTCCAATTTCTTAGAATCCTGAGTGATGATAGCACATTAAGGCAGAAATTATTCACTGCAAGCAATTCTGACTAATGCCATCTTTGGAAACATGCCTGTCTACAACCACTCTGTACAACATCCATCCCTCTTCGCTCAAGGTTTTTGTCACCCTTCCAAGCTCCTACCTTATCACAGGAAGCATATCATGGCACTTGCCCAGGCACTGTTTCTTGGACATGTCCATACCCCTTTCCCTGGTGCAGGGTGGCAATTCTTCTTAATGAAGAGAATTAAATATAGATTTCCAGTCACACTGAATGGGAACATGAGGTGAACATGCAGCTCCGAAGAGTCCAGATATTTATGTGCTATATGTTATGGAAACGCTTGAAATCCATTGCTGAGGCTTGAGGTAAACCAGCTTTTTGTGCAAGAAAACTAAAAATAAACTGAGAAAAATTCATGCAGCAAACCCACAGGAACCTAATGGAGATGGGGAGAGAGGGTGAGGGGACTGTTTTACCCAGAAAAATATGTCAGCATGGCATTCAGGTGGGTGAAGAGCAGCAAGAGAAATGGGGACCTTGTCTAGTACTTCAGCCGCATTGGAGCAAAACTAAAATTTACTTTGTAATTAGCAGATAATTCTTTAAATTCTAATCCAAGTATATTGCTGTGATGGTCCTTTCAATGCAATTTAAGCATTTTAGGAACACAAACTCCACTGCAGTTCAGACTTGAGCCTGATCATGCCCCTGTAAATCAGAAGGCCTTTTGTTCCAAGTACAATGTAGTTACAGTACTGTAAAAATTGTAAGAGATAACAATCGGCTTCTGACATTTTGCTGTGAACTCCGACTTGATTCCTTGCATGTATAACCTGTTAATTATCTTAATTCTCTTTTCATTATGTACAGCCATCCACATGCCAATCGCACTCTTTCCACTTTCTACTTCACATTTTTGTTTCAGAAGCATTAATGTGGGGGAAAAAAAAAGAAGTCAGGTTTAAAAGAAGGTTTTTGTGTTTACTCAAGGATTATTGCAGGAAATCTGTGACTGAAGTTGAAGGGATCAAGTCAAAGATAGCAGCAGCAGTCACCTCTGAGATGCCAGAAACTCAGCTAGACTCCCAGCATAGGTGTAGTGTGAACTCCACCATTGCATACAATGATGTGTGTGTATATAAGAAGAGAACAAAAATCTAATGCCTGGTGGTCAGCAGGATCCTTTAGTCTCCTGACCTTTCTTCAGAGTTTCTGAAAGCAGAATCCCTGTAAACTTGGTCTGTAAAGAACTATACCTCATAGGGGGGAGAGAGGCTCTTTATTTTCTTTAAGGATAAGACACCAACATAAGAAAAAAAACACCTGCTGTGTTAAGACCGTTGTGGATTTTGCCTACAAGGTTATTTCTTAAGGCAAAAGGAAGCAGCTGGCAGGGGCTGGTATACAGCATCTTTTTTTCTGAGATTGCTGGGAAAACCATCAGGGAGTTCTTAGGGGTAGGAGTGTTGCCAGAGCAATGTAATGGGAGATCACCAGCACATCCCAGGACATACAAAGGAAGATGTCTCAGCATCTGTTCTGGAGCAACATGGTGCACAAGACAGGAGTCCTGGGTACTGGCAATCAGGTGGGAGATGAACCACAGTGTGCATGCCAGGAGTATCGGATACTGGTAATCAAGAGTGGAGAGAAATATTTTGATTGGAAGGGACATATGAATAGCAATAAAATTAAATGTGTTTTCTTCCAGTGCTTTGAATGTGACCAGACAAAAGAACCTACTTACATTCTCATTCATTTGAACAGTTCGCATAGCAGAAATTAGGCAGGAAATACACTAGAAATTTTAAATGAGGAATTCATTTTTTGAAATCTATGTTCCACTCATTTAATCTATCTGTGCCTTGATTCTTCATTAAACTTTTAAAAGCACAAATATAAAGAATCATAGAATCATTTCAGTTGGAAGAGACCTTTAAGGCCACCGAGTCCAATTGTTAACCCAGCACTGCCAATTCCACTATTAAACCATGCCCCTCAGCACCTCATCTACACGGCTTTTAAATATCTCTAGGGGTGAGGACTCCACCGCTTCCCTGGGCAGTCTGTTCCACCACTTTCAGTGGTAAAGTTTTTCTTCATGTCCAACTTAAACATCCCCTGTCAGAACTTGAGGCCTTTTCCTCTTGTCCTATCACTTGTTACTTGGAAGAGAGACTGACTCCCACCTCTTTTCAGGTAGAGTGATAAGATATGATAGTAATGAGGACCTTATATATATTCAGATAGAATATAAGCTCCCACAAGCAATCGCACTGAAGTCAAACAAACCTAAAATGATGTTAAAAAAACCCAGACCAAAACAAAACAAAAAACAACCACCATGAATCACATTCCCCTGAATAGAAAGGAACTTTTAGACTCCTTAGCAAGGCTTTCCTACAGGACACAAATTGCTACTGTAATTGTAACTACAGAAATGTTTTTTTCAAAGGAGAAGCAGGAATATTTGACCTGTGGTATTTACGTCACAGGCTCCAGTAATGGAAAAGAGTAGATGCCATCAAGCGTCCTTAACAGTGTGAAGTTCACAGCATTGTCCAGTACAATAAGAATGATGCAGCCCTATTTGTTTTAAGGGCATCTTTTCATGGATTTTGAAAAACTGAACAGGGAATGGTCCATTTTCCTTGGGCTGTTTGATTAGTAGTCATTAAAGAATCTTAGAATGCTAGGGGTTGGAAAGGACCTCTGGAGATCAAGTCCAAGCCCTCTGACAGAGAAGGATCATACAGGACAGGGCACACAGGATCACATCCAGGTGGGTTTGGAAAGTCTCCAGAGAAGGAGACTCCACAACATCCCTGGGCAGCCTGTTCCAGGGCTCTGCCACCCTCACAGGAAAGTTTTTCCTCACGGTGAAGTGGAACTTCCCGTGTTCCACTTTGAGACCACCGGCCCTCATCCTATCACAGGGCACCACTGAAGAGACTGGCTCCTTCTACTTGACACTCACCCTTCAGGTACTTGTAAACATTCATAAGATGCCCTCTGAGGCTTCTCTTCTCCAGCCTAAACAGCCCCAGAGCTCTCAGCCGTTCTTTAAGAGATGTTCCAGTCCCTTCATCATCCCCATAGCCTTCCATTGAGGGCTGTCCCCTCTTGAGTTGGGGAGCCCAGAACTGGACACAATAGTCCAGATGTGGCCTCATTAGGGCAGAGTAGAGGGGGGAAGGAGGACTTCCCTTGACCTGTGCTAAAGGGCAATTGCACTGCAGTAATTCATTAATGTATTTTCAGTGAGACAAATGCTGGAGTAAAAGGGGTAAGTTAGAGGCCAAGCAAAGACCTTGTCTAATACTGGTGAGGTTGTGAACATTTCTAACAGTATGTTGTGTATGTTCAAAGATTTTTAAAATGTGGATAACCCACCCTAATTCTGGAATGATGAAGTACATAGAGATGATCAGCGCGCACCAAAACCCAATTCTTAGCAGGAGTGAGCTGCTGTCAGGAGACAACGTGTGTATTTCATATTGCTGCTGAACTTTACAGCACACAATTTTGCTTATTATGTGGCTAATTAATTGTTTGTTTTCAAACTAACACCTGAAAATCCTGCTGCTATACAAAGTGCCAGTCTAGTGCAACTGAAGTGTATCAGTGTCAACAAATGGATGTCTGCGTTAAAAAAAAATTACCTGCCTATGGTTATCTCCCACTGCTCTTGCTCAACAGAAGGGCGATGGCAACTCTTCCTACATCACTCTTAGGTCTGTTGGTACTCAACAGAACCCATCATCTCCTGCCAGGAGTCTTTGAGGAGCTGGAGACATACTGACACCCCTGCATCAGCTTTTTGATAACAGATTGAGAAACTTGATGGCAATGGGAGCAAATAAAACAAATGTATGAAAGGAAAGGAATAGCACAGTAGCTAGAGATCAGGGAACTTCAAAATACAACTGGAAATGTTATCTAATTTACGTTTTGAGAAAATCATCAGCAATCAGACAATTCAGCAAATTATCGAAGTAATCCTGTTTCTTCATTGCATCAGATGGAAGATTTCAAACAAAACACACCCTGCCAAAAGGCCCCGAACCAAGAGGTTTTAGCATTTAGTGGCAATTAAAAGAATTGGTTTATGCCATTCATAGTGAATCGGTTTCATTCAAAATGACAGATTTCAGTAGATACCTGCAGTTCCTCCTGTGCATTAATTTACCATTGCCTGCCGTATCCGTTTTGTTCTGAGCTTCCTCACAGTCTCTGTATAGCCTTGTAGTTTACCTTTGAAATACAGTGGGAGCTGCGAGTTTTAAACTGTACCTTTAACTCTGCTATTGAATTGCCCAGAGTCCTTGATCCAATCATTCATTCTCTCTCCCTCCTTCAGTTTTCTCACCTACAACATGCGTGTAATACTTACAAAGTTCTAAATTGCTTTGAGGTCCTTACATGAAAAGCAACAAAGTGAAAAATACTATCCCAGAATGCCAGAAACGCCATCTAGGAGCCATCAGCAAACAAGAAACAGATGAAATACCACCAATGGTCATGTTAGAGTTAAAACCTTATCTGAAATGCCAGGAATATTTCTGAAATTGTAAATATATTTAAATTTGGATTTAACTTTTTTGTGACTTCAATAGTACCATTTTCCATCAGTACCCTTATTTTCATGATTAATCTAGTATTTCTGAAGGTCAGAGCAAACAAACAAAAAAAGCCATGCCAAGATCTTGCAGGGACAGATAAAGGACAGAAGAGGTTT